>VVHJ01048794.1:0-10138 GCA_015107715.1 Tylochromis polylepis | reverse complement strand
TCACCTTTCTCACTCACTATGTGTTCATAGACGTCTCTGCATTGAATCATATCTGTTATTAATCTCTGTCTCTCTTCCACAGCATGTCTTTATCCTGTTTTCCTTCTCTCACCCCAACCGGTCGCAGCAGATGGCCGCCCCTCCCTGAGCCTGGTTCTGCCGGAGGTTTCTTCCTGTTAAAAGGGAGTTTTTCCTTCCCACTGTCGCCAAAGTGCTTGCTCATAGGGGGTCATATGATTGTTGGGTTTTCTCTGTATCTATTATTGTAGGGTCTACTGTACAAATATTAAGCGCCTTGAGGCGACTGTTGTTGTGATTTGGCGCTATATAAATAAAATTGAATTGAATTGAATTGAAAAAAGGTTATTAAGGCTTATATAATTTATTATATTTACACCAAACTTTAAATGTACATAAAAAACCTCTGTACTTCAGTCAGAATAGCTTGAACTGTTCTTTTTATAGTTGTAGTAATGCAACGCAATAGGCGGACTTCTTTGAAAGTTAGCAAAAGAAACAACAACAACAAGAAATCCCACACAAAAGTCCAAATGGAGGGGTCGCAGCGAGTTATGCCCCTGACTGTGTGGTGTCTCTGTGTATGTGTATGTAGAGCAGGGGGTCACTCGACAGACCGTGTGTTGCTCCTCATCAGCATCACTGATGCCAGGGGGAGAGACTAAACTTATCACACATGAGGCTTGAAGACAGTTCCTTAAAGAAAAGTGCCCTCAGCAGGCGTATAAAGTGTGTGTGTGTGTGTGTGTGTGTGTGTGTGTGTGTATGTGTTAAAAGAGAGGTTGGAGATGGGCTGTGAGATGCGGGCCCTTTATCAGGCCTCCTGCCTTACACAGATAAGACAGGAATGCTGCGTATAAAGGAAATCAGGTGAGACGCTCCTCCAGGAGAACAAAACAAGCCGAGAGGAGAGGAACTGAGCAGCACCTCCTCAGTGAGGGCTTTTAAACATCCACCCTGTGACCTCCTCTCAGTCTTTGGTGCAGTGATTTCGTGCCAGCTGTTCAAGCAGTCGGCTTTCTTGGATATTCTGCGATGCATTTTTTTTTTAGGTGTTGCTCTTATTTTTTTCCTTCTTATGTGTGTTCATGCCTTCATTTGAGACACACACACGCTTTGCTCATGTTCAAGTGGTTATTTAAGTAAAAATAATGTAAAAAGACAAAAAGGTGTCTTCATGTTTTTGAAAAAATGTTTCCAAGGTAAAGAATTGTGTAGCGTACTGATGCATGTATGTATACTAATGCTTCATCAAAACGGGACATCTTTTATAAAACGATATAAGATGGTAAACATGACACAACCTACATTTTTTTAAAAGTCCAAACATGCTGAAGGCATAAAACAGTCTTTCCACCAGCAGAGAATTTTCATTAATACTGTTCTTTCAGTATCCATGAATATTTCTGAAAGCCTTTATTACATGTGAGAGCAAGAAAAGGACACTTATTTGACACATTATATGTGTTGCAAATCTACAGTGAGGTCCACTCAAGCTCTCTGAGCACTAAGTCATGTAGTGTTACCACAACAAAGACTTTCTGGAGCTGAAACGCCTCCTCATCATCACTGAGGCTTCTGATTAGAAAAAAGAAAATTCTTTTATATTTGACAAATTTAACCCCAATTCACGAAATTTCCCCGCATTATAAATATGAAGAAGCACATGTTTGGTTCTACAGATGATCTAATATGTCAGATGCCTTCCACCGGAGACGGGAATAAAAATAAAAATAAAAAAAACGTGGAATGCAATTATTCTAAAGGAACTAAGGAGAGGTACTGGATGCACGTTCTTATTTTAGAAATACTCCTATGTTGGGATCTGATGCTTTTTCATCACAGGGATGCTGCAGACCATACACGGTTAGCTGTAATCTGCTTTATCCCTTTTCTCTTCAAGGAGAAGATTGAAACAATCATTTGCACGTATTATGTTCATAAACCTCCTGCTTCATAAACATTTTGTGATTTTTGTGTTTTTTAATCAACAGTGTCATTTGGATTTTATTTAAAAGCTTTCAGTATTTATTTCTTTTTTAAATACGCTGTTTTCTAATAATATCTCCTGCATTTAAATTCTATTCTTCTACTGTTTTAGAGCTTTTCTAGAAAGGATTGTTTCACATGCTGTGATCAAGAAATGGCAGCTGTGCACAAGAACTGTACATAAAAGATGAACTTAGCTAGCAGCTCTTAGAAGTTAAGCTACTGAAGAAGTGACTTAAACATGTGTTCTAGCTAATGGCTGTGAGCAATAGGCACGCTGGTCCACCATGTCCATTTGAAATGGACATGCATCCAGTAAGTTGCAGTAATCTGAAGTACCAGCAGAGGGAGATATTTTTTTCAAGCCAACATGAAAGTAATAACGGGAGACATTATTAACACATTTACATGTATATACATGATTAAGGACCCTGGAATGCACATCATACGTTTTTTTGCACGTCGTGTCTATTAGCCGGTTGGTTTGTGCAAAGGTAGAACATATGATGACACTGATGGGTGTTTGGCTTTAATCACTAGTTTCAAGGCTTTATTAGAACAAAACAAAAAGAAAAAAAAGAAGCATGTCAAACTGTTTTCTGCCTTAAAACCATTACTTGTGTCAAACAAACTTGTTTCCCTGTGATTTCTGGGATCTGAACCAAACTTCCTCCTTTCTTCAGCTCTCAGTCTGGCATTGTCTCACCCAGTTAAATCAACCTCAGTGACACTCTGTTAGAATACCTGGGCTTCAGGGAGGTTAACATCCAGGATGACCGGCTGGCCGTGAGGCTCCCCGTTCTCTAGCCTGGAGTAAACCAGCTGGTATCCTCTGATCTGCCCGTGCTGCTTCACAGATAGCGGTGGCTTCCAGCTCACCCTGAGGGCAGTAGAGTTCAGGGCCTCTACCTCCACCTTCCTGGGAGGAGCTCCAGGCACTGAAAACAAAATAGAGAACACAATTTATATTTAGAAAGTGGAATGTTTGATTCTGCGTGCCTCAGTAGGTACTATTAAACCATGTCTTCATGAGGATGCCCTGATTACAAGATTGCATTGGTATGTATTCCTCAACTTACTTTGTGTGCTTTACTATTTTTACAGGAAGTTTCGGTGGCTGAAAAATTTGAGAAGCATGATTTCACCTTCAACAAGTACAAACAGACTTGTTGTGTGTTCAGATACACCTGATAAATGTCACAGTGTCTGTTTTTCCTCACACTGCTCACTGTGGTACACTGTCAGTGTGAATATTATTCACTGAAAAGCTTGCTGCTATTTCTTTGTGCCTTCATGTGATTCACTTGCTGGCACTGCTTCATGATAGGAAGAAGAATAAGTGAGAAATTTGTTTCCTTTTATTTTCCTTTTTGATAAAATTGTTGTTTTATGCATGATTCGTGTGAGTCAAATAATGCGATTTTTGGCAAATGCACTGGTGATTCGGTATAAGGTAGACTAAGGAGCTCGGAAAGAAAAGCGTCTGGACTTCTTTAAGTTTCTTGAAGACGTTTCATCCGAGAAGCTTCTTCAGTTCTAAGAGCAAATGGTGGAGAGTCCCAGATTTAAAGCCCCCCACTGATCCTCTACCTAATCACACGAGCCCAGGTGTGAAAACGGATGTGGGTCACAATCAGCCGAGGTTTCGGGTGAACTCATTGTGAAACCTATAAGGTGTCCTTTGGTGGTGGGATGTGATGCACCTTATGGATATAGAGAGAAACGACTGTCACGCCCAACTTATCGTTTTTTGAAGTTTTACTGCTGTGATGGGGCGTATTTTAACCCACAGCACGATATTTTCCTAAAACTAACCAATTTGTTTTTAGAGTGAAAACCCTAACAGAGTGTTTTTGTGAGCTTTCAGTGTTCCACTCCCTAGTCACACAGGCCTATAGACTGCTCAGTGATCTCCTGGCAAACACCGGTCATATAACCTTGACTAGCTGACTAAAGGTTGCTGGCAGTCGCTAGGTGAAACTTTTCGCAAAGCGGTATAAGAAACTAACTACATGTTGCACCGAATACCGAACACCGAAGTTTTCAGGGGATTGTGATTGAGGTCTAAACCCTAACCAAGTAGTTTTAGTGTTTCATCCTAACCAAGCTGTTTGGTCCAAACAGAATGATCCTCAGACTGCCTTCTGCTACTGCCACCCATGAAAAGTCATGGCATGAACTTTGTCAGTCTGTAAATCTGGTATTAGCTCTTGTCAGCCAATACTGTAGAAGCTGGTGCATCAAACCACTTGATCCAAAAATGTTTCATGTTCCCAGCTCTCGTAAAAGATAGTTTAATCTCAATGAGCCTGCCTCCATTAAAATAAAAATGCAATAACTGCTATGTGCATAAGTTTATTTTAAACGGTGCCCAGATTTCCAGCAGGAGATGTAGATGAAAGCAAAGATGTGGTAAGTCATTTCTCTCTGTCGGTTGGACCACTTCAAAGTTTGACCTGACGAGGTAGCTACGAGCCTGGAGAGGCTGCAGGGATACGTGAAGGTCACTGGCTATCTTTGCAGGTTATCCACATCAAAGCTTGTCACATGGAGCCCCAAGAGGCTGCTGGGAGCTGGGTTTAGAGCACACACTTTCTACTTTGCTGCATATCGAAATGAGCTTAAGAAGATTCCTCTGGAATGCTTGGTCAGCTTCACAGGAAGGTGTAAATGAATACAAATTTAACTTCAATAAAAATGAGGAGATGAGGCTCTGCAAATATTAATGGAATTCAAGTCAGAGAGAACAGAAAAGGAAAATACTAAAAAAAAAAAACTAAGACAGGGAGAGAAAAGTGTTAAAGCAGCAAGCAGCAGTATTAAAGTATCAACCCGGCACAGCAGGCAAAGAAAAGCTCTGCAACTCGGTGTCAGCACTTTGCACTTTAGACTAATTAGAATCGTTTAACCTTTTATAAAATCAGAGACCTTCCAGAATCAAGCTTCGAGCTTCGGAGGAAAAAACGTCAATAAACAACCATGTTAACTGCAAAACTAAAAGCCAGCGAAAAGGAAGAACAAACAGGAGCATGTAACAGACAACAGAATCCTGAAGCTTTGAAGTCCATCTACCGCCACGGATTAAAATAAAGCCAACCTCAGCTGAAAAACAATAACGGTGGTCGATTGTTTGTGGAAGCAACCTCTTGTGGTCATGGAAGGAAGTGCATGTAACTGCTACAGTCAATTTGCTTCGTAAAGCCTGATCGAGTTATTCTGATGCTAAATCTGACCAAACAGAAATAATAAAAACTGAATGGATCTCTTTTTTCTTGGCGCGGTTTCATTATTTAGTTGAGGCCTGGAAACTAAAGAGCAGGCGGTCTCTGGTATTTCATAGTCATTCTGTGGCAACTGCATTTACTTTGATAGCTGCCATGCAACAGTGCTGTAAAGACACAAAATATTTCATTACTATTCTACTGAAGTACAACTTTCTTGCATCTCCTTGTTGGCAGAAAAAGAGTGGCTAATGAAAAAAAAAAAAGTGAATGTAAGCAGGCAAAAAACTGTTAGTGTCGAATCAACCTCAACAAGCCAAACAACAGAAGTAAAAAACAAACCTCGAGAGGATGAACGTTAGCACCAAGGTTTAGGTGGCCTGGAGGAGATTTTCCGACAATAAATCAGGACATGCCATTCTTAAGTTTGAAAATGATTTTATCTCTCCATGTCCTGTCTGTATATGTCTTCCTGCTTGCCTGGCTTACACTTTACAAAAGGTCTCTTTGTCTGCGGGAGTTTTTATGATTGACTAAAGCTAAATGTGCTGTAAGCGTGGACACGGGTTCACTTATCTTTAATTCCCACTATAACATGTAGATGCCTAATGCAGACTGTGAGACTCGCGTACTTCATGCTGGTTTTAAACTTGTAGGGCCATCCTGACTGACAGCGTGAAGCCGGATCTTGTGTCTGTGGCTGCTGGGGGTTCTCTGCAGCAGCTGTCAAAAGCTACTGCAGCCACTAATTGTCTCCTCTGTATCACTCTCACTGGGTCCATTTTATGTGCGTTCACTTCCTTCTGCACACATCAGATTAAACAAATCCACAACCTGAATGACCTCAATATGCAGCTTGGATTTATTAGCATTTACTCACATCTTTAGAAGCCAGCTGCTTCGGAGCTTGTAAATATTAAATATTGTTGCAAAAGGGGATCCGACTTCATTGCTTTCTCTTTGAGCAAATACAAGATCCCGTATGTGACGAAGTAATCTTCTCTCAGTGAAGATGCCGTCAGCTCCACGTGAGTCTGCTCCTCACAGAGTCATACATTTCCAGTTCATTCAATTTAACTCAGTTTGATAATATTTTCAATTGAAAGTCTGAGTCGCCACAAGAACACAAGACTGAATTAAAACTTTCTTCTTCAAAAATATGTTGTTGGAATGTTTTCTTTCATTTAGTTGGGTCAGGGACATATAAAAACTGTTCTTATTTCTGTAACTTAAAAAATAATCATCAGAACTTTTAAAGTTCTGGTTCTCATAAACGCCGTTTTGTCTTATGCACACAAGACACATTCTGTGTGTCTTGTGTGGATCATCGTAGGGCAAGTGGTGAGCATTTTTGTGATGGATAATCAAGGTGAGCAAGCTGCAATCACAGAATAATGCGATGTCAATTTAAAAAAAATCAAAAACCTTACCCAATTCAAATCAGACACCAACAAAGAAGGTTTGGCTATAAACGTCTCCAAACTAAGAAGGTACCATGTCCAATTTAGTTCAATTTAGCGCACACAATCAGCTTGATTGTCCTCTTACCTCAACATGAAATTCAAGTTGAAGGGCTTGAGTTATCTTTAAGGTTCTCTGCAGTATTACAGTGTCCCACTGTTTTTCTTGATAGCCAACGTAATAAAATGGGTGAAGTGATGGCAAACAGCCACCAGAAAGACCAACAGCCTCGAAAGTACCTTAAGATAAACTAAGCAGAGCTTAAGCAGTGCAGAGCAGAAGAAAAATGCCTTTTCAGGAACCCTCTGCAAAGCAGAGAACAGTGGACATGAAAGCAAAAGCTGGGACAGTTATGTTGCATATCCTGCAGGAGAAAGGGGGAAATGATAATGGCCTTTAGTTTGCTTTAAAATGTCAAATCAGCACATTTTCATCCCAAGGCATCAGTCGCAGCTGTGAGATACTGTTGGCACCAAAGAAATGTGCACTAGGTATCTAGCTGTGTTGGTGCTCTTAAACTATTGGACGGTAATAGAAGCAACAAAGTCTGCATTAGAGGCATAGCAGAGGGACAAATCACATCCAGGAGTCTGCGCCTTGTGTTTCGCTTACCTTTGCTTTCACTGGCTGATTTGTTTTGTTTTCACATATTTTTTACTTTCACTTGTTCCTTAGGCTTGGTACGAACCAAGGAGCTTTTGGCCTTCTACCAAAGGAAAAATCACCAGGACTGTGATAAAAAACAACTTTTTTTTCTTCTTTTTTTTTAAGTGAGGTTACTCAAACATAAAATAGATTTCTGTTTATGAGATATCCAAAAAATAAACCCCCATTAAGTAAATTAATACAGACTCTTCCCCTTAAATTCATGCAACATTTATATACAATCTCTGGTACTTAATCCAAAGGTGTGTTTTGAGCAGGACGGTTCTGACATATGGTGGGATTTGCTGGAGTCCTAGCACACTTTTACTATAACTTATATAATATATAAGTATAACTGCGTCACATTAATGACACCACGGGTCGACACAACTGCAGTCTTTAAGTGTTGGACTGAGCTTCTGATTTGTGTTCTATTAAAACCAACACAAGAAGGAAAGTAAGCTCACAGAACACGGCTTTTGTCTCAGGGCATCGGGAAAACTGAGGATAAATGTGACGTGTCCCAGTGAGGAAAATCCCAATCACACTCTAATGAAATTTGTAAAAGAGATGGACTGCCAGTCTGACAAAACTCTGCTACTGCTCCTCTGTGCTCAAATCAGAATAATTATAATATCTAAGAAGGAAAAATAGTTATTCTCTTTACATTTGAGAGCACAGTGTTTCCTTTATTGCAGATTATTAAAGGAAATTACAGCAAGCCAGGAAAATTCACCGTGCACCGTGACTATGTCAGGGAGCTAAACGAGAATGTGTTTTGTTACTCGGGCACCGGGCTGACACCGATGTGAGCTGGAAGGAAGATTCGTGGGCAGAACGCAGAGAAAGCGTACACTTTGTGTGGAGAATGGACAGATGCTGGAGAAATGCACAGCGCAATGAGAGCTCAAAGTCAAATGGGGTGCAGAGAGATGGAAAGAGATGAAAAGAGTGTGAGATTAAAATTCAGTGGGTGTTCAGAAATAAAAAGTGATGAGAGAAGCCAGGAGAGAGAGAGAGAGAGAAGGGCAGCAGATGGAGCGGGTTAGTGGTGTGAGGAAGGAAACTGTGCTTCTAACACTATTTAGATTTGTCTCTTTGAGGTTTCACCCATAAGGAAATGCCATCCAGAAAAACAAAACAAACAAAAACACTGGTCATAAGGTCACTGTTGGCTTTTGGCGAGTACTAAAATATTCAGTTTAAATCAGGTAACTAAAAAACCGTTGGGCAGGTTTGAAAGAACGGGGCGTAGTTTTAGAATGATTAAAACCGAACCGATTAAAAGCAAGATTAATTGCAGAACGCAGAAGTTTTACGTAATTTTAGAAACGTTCTAAATATTTCAGTGGCATAAACGTTATCTCCATTTATATATTCTTACATACGTAGAATTGAATTCTTTTCTGTCACAACATGCAAAATGTCTTTTTTTTGTTTTTTTTTTATCTTTAAAAATGTATTGCATAGGGTGCGTTGAAGATAGTTACCGCTGATTGACACGTGACTCGGTAGTAAAAAGATTAAAGGGTTACCTAGGCAACCAAAGCCCAGAATGTCCGGAAGTGACCGTCTGTCAGCTTCAAAACGATGCGAGATGAGCAAATCGCTTCCAGTGGATGAAGAAACTGCGAAAACCGGACGCTCACTGGCAGCTTGTGATTGACGACTGAGTTTCTTACTCCTCTCTGACTCTTTGACAAAAAGGATTCAATGTGGTAATCAATAAACACGCAGCTGAGTCAATAAACTTATCAGTGAAGTGTTTTTTCTGAGGTCACAAAGACCCCACAGCTCCCATTAAAAAAACCTCCGAAACTAAATCCATATTTTACACTTCTCTATTGTGTCAAACAATTTGTCCGTGTTAGGCAGTAATCTAACATTAGTTAACATTAGCCAGGCGAAAGACAGTTTTGTCTAGTGAAGTCAGTTTGGAAAAATGGGAATTCTGTTCACCGAATGGTTGTTTGATTTGAAGAGCAAACCTGACATCCAACGGTCTTTCTTCTGGCTCGTGTTAGCCAACACAAGCTTGTCAGCTAAATGTAGAAAAACACTACCATGAGATAATAACATTGTTTAACTGATCCAAACTGCCAGGGCTTATTTGGTAACTTAGCTGGACATTTTCAATTGACTTTGACAACTAACGTTATGAACTAACCATCACCAGGCTGTTCCTTGTCTGCAGATGCTATTTCAAGCAAAATCAGTATAAAAGATGACATGAGACATGGAGACACATTCCGTGTCTCATAACTAAAGCCCATGGGGAAGTTCTCTAAACCCCATTTCGTTTTAACAGCACCAGAGGGCTATAACTGGGGTTGCAAAAATACTTCAGGTCCTATAGAAGTCTAGGCAAAACGGCTTTCTGACTTGAACCCTGTAAAGACTCTTCTGATGTGTTTAAGGGCTTGGTCATTCATCTGGCTCATACTGAATAAGTCAGTTTTTCAAATTTTGGCCACTCTTAGTGCCAGAAAGGAGTATGATTTAGGATAATCACTGGCTCACTGGCTAATAATTGGTGTTATTCACCGATATGCGTGGTCAGACTCAGTGGGTGATGTCACAGTGAATATGTGGATCTCTTATAAGGTCTATAGCAAAAAAAGGATCTAAAATGAACAGGTTCCAAAATTTCACCAGCTAATGTGATCCATGAAGCATTTTTTTGCAAAGATGTATGCTGACTGCAGTTCACTTGGGTGTCATTGATAAGAATGACACTAAGCTACTAAAAATAACATGACCATTTTTTTCTAGAAATAAAGTCTTCATTTGGAGGAAAACTACTA
>VVHJ01048792.1:0-11533 GCA_015107715.1 Tylochromis polylepis | reverse complement strand
ACTTTTAAGATTAGGCTTAAAACTTTCCTTTTTGCTAAAGCATATATTTAGGGCTGGACCAGGTGACCCCGAATCCTCCCTTAGTTATGCTGCAATAGGTGTAGGCTGCCGGGGGATTCCCATGATGCATTGAGTTTTTCTTTTCCAGTCACCTTTCTCACTCACTATGTGTTCATAGACCTCTCTGCATTGAATCATATCTGTTATTAATCTCTGTCTCTCTTCCACAGCATGTCTTTATCCTGTTTCCTTCTCTCACCCCAACCGGTCGCAGCAGATGGCCGCCCCTCCCTGAGCCTGGTTCTGCCAGAGGTTTCTTCCTGTTAAAAGGGAGTTTTTCCTTCCCACTGTCGCCAAAGTGCTTGCTCATAGGGGGTCATATGATTGTTGGTTTTTCTCTGTATCTATTACTGTATGATCTACTTTACAATATAAAGCACCTTGAGGCGACTATTGTTGTGATTTGGCGCTATATAAATAAAATTGAATTGAATTGAAGAAAGCAAACTGCCAAACTTGTGTTGATAATCCAATAACATTCAAACATTTTAAAACATCAAATATTAGAGTATGTTGTCGCAACACCGTGTGTATGTGTTTTGAGTTTTAGACTGCTGGGTAGAACCAAATGAAAGCCAACACATTATTGCTGTGCAAAAATGCTTCCCAATATTTTCCAGTATTTCCTCGAGGAAAGAAAAACCAAATAATCAACAAAAATAAATCTGTAATGAAAGTAATTGTTACTTGAAGCCCTTAATGAATTGTCTAGTTCTTAATCATTAAAAAAAAAAAAAAAAACAGTACCAAATGTGTCCACTGCATTTTTCCCAAAGCCCAAATTAACAAATCACTTGTTTTGTTCACGAAACGCCCAAATATTCAGTTCAGCGTCAAAGAAGACAAAAGAAAACCAGGAAGCTGTGAATTACTGGCTGTTTCTGCTCCGAACATTCATTTTCAGACTAATAATAACAACTCGCTCTATAGCACTCGTTTTTCCTTATTCTTCTCAGATGTTTTATTAGTGACTTCTTTTTGTCTGCTAAAACAAAATTTAAAATAAAACATGAAGCAGCTGAGTTTTTGTGCTCTTCTTTTTCTGCTCTCATCTCTTCTCTTTACCTTTTTGTAACCACTTGGGCACATTTCCCTCTCACCTCTATCTGTCACTATAAAATACACCTCCAGCCCATGTGCACGTGTGTGTTTGTGTGTTTGCTGTCGTAGTTAAAAATGACGCTGACCTGCCTTGTTAAAAGTCTATCAGCAGGGTGGAGAAAATGTCACCAGGTCTCGGAACAAGGTCACATTTTTCAACTCCGTCCCAAGGAACCTGCACAGTCTTCCTCCACCTTCTCCACTCCTCCTCCTGCTGCCCTCCTTTCCCACCTCTTCCTCTACTGCACCCCACTTTCCCTCTCCTGTTTGTTCATCTTTTTTACTCCTCACTGTTTCCTTTCTTCTCTGACCCTCCCTCTTCTCCCCCTTCACGTGTCCGGGACTCTATATAAAAATGATGTCTAAAGCATTGTCCATATATATTCATAGACACCCTCTCATCCTGCTCTTTCCACCTAACATCTGGTATCCTTTGATTTTTCCCTCTTCTTTTTCCATATATTTACTCTTATCCCTGTTTTCCTTTGCTTTCTTCCCCTCACTCCACCAACCTTTATCTCCCAGCTTCATTTTGCTGCTTCTAACACATCGTTCTCGTCCTTTCTTCATCGTTTCTTCCACTTACCTTCCCTGTCCCTTTCTTTTCATTCATTCTGACATCATTTTCCTCTTCTCTTTCTTCAAATCTGTCGAACTTTTCTCCTTCTTCTCTGTCCTCCATCTTATTTGTCCCTTCTCTTGCTTGTTTTCACTCCACACCCTCCTTTTCCAGCCCATATTTGTCTTTTCCCTCTCAAATCCTTCCCTTTTCGCATCTCTCTTTTCCCCAAATCTCCCTTTCTTCCTTCTCTCCCATTTCTCTTCCTACTTTTGGCCATGTTTCTATTTTCTATTCTTCCAGTTTTTCCCCCTTTTACCATCTCAATCATTTAACTTCCTCCCTCAGAGCCTCACATCCCCCAACCTCTAAATCTACTCCACTTTCTTTGCCCTCTCCTTCTTTCTAACTTCCTTTTCTCTGTTCTTAATTCTTTTCTTTTTTTTTTAACATGGCCAATTAGCCTGGTCAGCTTTTAACAACCAAATGAAACCGATCTCACTTCCTTTCTTTTTAACCCTCTCTCGCTTTCCCTCCCTTGCTTATCGTTTTTCCCTCCCTTCATTCTCTCTCTTTTTGATTGTAATGCGATGTCTTTCTTTGTATTCAGCACTTTTCTTCCTCACTCGTTAATTAAGAGTGTGGAAGGTGAGAGAGGCAGGGGAGAGGTGTGTGTGTGTGTGGTTGTGTGTAAGTAAACCACCGTAGGTGCAAAATGCTTTTATGGCAGGAGGGATGAGTGTGTATTTGTCTATGTGTGTGTGTGTGTGCAACGGGGTCCTACTGGGCCAATCAACATTAATGAAATCAGGTGGGTCTGTGTGTGTGTGTGTTTGTCGGAGTGCTTGGCTTGCAGAAGAGAGGGGATCTAAAAGGGGTCTAAAGAGGAGTGAGAGCTAATTAGAGTTCCCTGTCTCACAAGAGTGTGGATCAAACACACACAGAAATGCACAACTACAGGTACAGAGCACACATACACACACACACACACACGGTGTGTGCCTGTAGATATTCATTTATACACACGCAGAGTTTCAAGTGAAGGTTTTCAATGTCAGGGAGGACTGAGCACAGCTGGTGGAAAGAGGACAACACATGCATACTAACACAGGCACACACCGGCACTGTACTTGTGAGGACCCTCATTGGCATAATGCACTTCCAAACCAATAACTCGGACTTGGACCTTTCCTCCACTTCAGCTCAACTTTTCAACCCCCCCCACCTGAAAATAGACTCCAGTCCTGCTTCCTTCAGGTTATGTTCATCTGTGGCTGGAGGTTAAAGTGGGCTGGACCCATCCGCAGAGATGCACCTTTGATTAATAAGTAAATAAGTCTGATTGGCAGTTTCATAAATAATAAAGTAAAGCAAGTTCATTTTTCATGTGCTACAGCCTGCCGTTCCTTCCACCTGAGGCCACGGAGATGCTCAACAAATCAGAAAGTAATGTCACCCCACAGTCCCACCCCACAACGAAAGCACGTCCTCGTTTTATCTGTTTTCATCTATATGGGGCACAGACATCGATTTACTATCGCCAAGTAGCCATACTCTTATTTTGAAAGAGCCTAGACTTAACCACCTAGCTCCAGGCCTTCCTGTCTTGTGCAGGGAGAATGTGATGGCTTGATCCAGCAGTTGAAGCTTTCGTACATATTTCAGTATGTCAGTCGAGCAGTTTGAGCTCAGAGTTGGGACCACATCTGAGGAGGCAAAGAAATCATTTCAGAGGTATATTCAGTACTGTTGCACGTTTTGCACTACAAGCACACTTGTTGCCAAACGCAGTGTCTGATTGGTCAGATCTGTTTTTTCGGATCCGAAAAATCGAGCTTGATCTGAAAAAAGTAAATGCTGCAAATTTGTCCAACATTTTTAACTTGCCTAATCGTTATGCGTCTGATGTGCGAAGGCCTTAATTCAGTGGGAAAAAAATCTAATCTGCTCAACAAACATCACCAAACAAATGCATGTCCATCTGTTCTGCTAGACAGCGGCACTGTAGCGGTATTTGCAGAGAGTTTACAACATTACTGGACGTAAACTTTACTTTTAAAGATGGAGAGAGCTGCCAGAGAGACAGGGCAGTAGAGGATGTCGTGGTGTTTTTAAGGATAAAGTCTGCTCACCAACTTAATTTAATAAAGTGGAAGAAATTTAAAGCTCACATGAATATTGCCATTTATTTATGAGTTTATTAATCAGGCAGGCTATATAATGTGTTGTTAAAGTTCCATTTTGGCTCTGTTACATTGAAAAATATCTTTTAAATTAACAATTTTGTGTTATTTAAAGGTTCGTTGAGAATACTAAACATTTTGAATAAGTTCAGGCTCTTCTTGTGGTAAAATTTAAGGTAATGATTGGTTAGGTTAGATCATGGTGGTATCTAATTATTTATTTTAAGCTGGAAAGCAGTAATTAAAGTATGACAGTCCAGTGACAGTATGACAGTTGAAAATGACAGTTGAAATTTCAGGTTATTATCTCAAAATTTAGAGTGATGAAGTTAAAACTTTGAGATAATAACCTGAAATTTTGACTTGTGGATGGGTAATTTTTTTCTTACAGTGGTGGAAACAAGCCTTCACACCATACAACACACAGAACGGAGTTGGCTAAATCCACAAAGTCTAGTAACCCTCAGAGCGACAGCAGTAGCACTCGTCAGAAAACAGGCGAGTCACTTTTTCCTAAACTGGCAAATCCCACTTTAACGCTTCTGTTTGACTAAACTGTCGTCGCACTTTCAGGCAGTTTAAGCATTGGCAGGATGATGCAGGAAGTTGTCAGGAAGAGTGCAGAGCTTGTGACTCTTCCATCCGATCCAAGGCTGTAGTTAAACGCAGGTCACAAAATCAGTTTTGCTTGGGTTAGACAAGACTGTGGTTTTGGCGAAATGTAAATAAACTCACTCTGGAATCTGTCTTTAAACCAGACTCAGATCTTTTCTTTAACCAAGTGCTGCTGGTATCTAAAAATAACCCGGCATATGTTTAGTCTCTGCAACTCGCAAAATATGTTGATTAACTTCACTACAGTCCTTTTAAAATGTTTTTGCTGTAAGTAATAACAAAGAATTTAAAAAATGACTAAACTTTTAACAAAGTCTGCACTCTATTAAAATGTCTACCAACTGAACCACTCACTACTCTTGAAGAAGTGTAAGCTTATATAAATACAAATTTTGACTTAAAGATTGATCTTTCTCTGTGCTTCACTTTCCAAAATCTTCTGTAAAAAACATCCTTTGTCTTTGAAAATTTCCACAATTTCCAAAAAATTCTCAAGAATGTTTCTAATGTTGTTACTCTCTTTCCTCTTACTTTCTGGATTTACCTTTACACGCTATAGAACACCTTTGTTTCTTTATGTTCAATCCTTTTTAAATATATATTTTACCAGTTCACATTATCAGTACGACAAAACCCCCCTGAGTAAGGACTTGATGATAGTGGGGAGGAAGAAGTCCCCAATGACAGGAAGAGCCATGTAGAAGAACCAGGCCCAGCCAGAAGCTACCTTCTGCCATGACAAGCTTTTTAATAAGCATGTCCCTATTTTCTTAACTGCCCACCCTATCATTTGATTTTAAAATAATCCAAAAATATTGCTTATCTTTTTCCAAAACTTTATACATTTCTTAAAAATCTTAAACTGGTCCAGACAAAGATGGAAGTACAAGATGTGCACACAAATACACTTCGTACACTCACCAGCTACTTTGTTAGATACACCCAGAGCCCTTAAGTAAGTCAGAGTCATGTCAGTGGGGATTCAGAATTCAGGGTTGTCACGTGGGTCATGTAGCCTTCAAATAGTTCCCGCAAGTGTTTAGAAGGCAGTTGAAACACTGCGTATCAGACTTCTGTGCAGCTATATCACTATCGCTCTGCTAGCGTACTCCGATAACTTTCGGAACTACTGCGAGGCTCCATGGCTGCAATGGCAGATCTGCCATTGCAGCCATTGCTGCCATTGCTGCGAGGCTCCATGATCTGCCATTGCTGCAAAACAAAAAAAGAAAAAGCTCCACTGGAGTGAACGGAGATGATGTGACTCTTCCATTCAGTGGCTCTGGATACACCAAGTCTAATCAGCCAATCACATGGCAGAAACTCAATGCATTTAGGCATGCAGGCATAGTCAAGACGACCTGCTGAAAGCTTGCAAGTTCTCAGTCATCCAGGTCATGGTAATCTTTAGAACTTTAATAAAAAATGTTAAAGTGAAGTTTTTAAGTGGAGTGGGAGATTCACATCGTGGACTGTACAGCTGACAAATCTGCAGCAGCTGTGTGATGCTGTCATGTCAATGGACCAAAATCTCTGGGGAATGTTTCCAGAACCTTGTCGAACCTGCGCCACGAAGAATGAAGGCAGTGATGAAGGTAAAAGGCGGTCCAGGCTGGTAGTAGAAGTGGCTGGCAAGTATAATTTTCAGCGTTTGTTGCTCAGTTGGTTTCCCAACAGTGTTTATGCAGAATAACGGGCATACATCTTTCAAACTGGTCCAAAAACCAAATGAGTAGTCTTGATACAAAGTCGTTTTTGCCAAGTAGCTCCGTCACTTTGTTCTTCTTCTTGTTTTTGGTATCTCAATCATATGTTGGTGCAAAGTTTCTTTTAGTCTTTTTTTTATGAAGTCAAATTTATTCAGAGAAAAACGGGTTTCTACAGAATAGTTAAAAAAAAAAAGAAGCAGGATTAGTTCCCATGAACATTATTTACTGTCAAATCTAAAACAGCCCCACGTTGGAATTCCAGCATGGAGAGCTTAAAGCCCTGCATACTGACACGCAGCTGTCACACACTTAAACGTAAACTCTGTGAAATATTTGCAGTCGTCGTCACATGCGTGTCTGTTGAGGTGCACATCACAAGGAGGCCACTGCGCCTGCTTAACGTCTCCACTGATCTCAAACGGGCCCCAACACACACATATGCCTGCCATGTGTGTGACTGTTAATGTATGGCACTTTGCGTCGTGTTGTTTGCGTGTGTGTCTATCAGCGTGACTGTGCCTGAACGAGCATGCGCTCATGTGTGTGTTCATATGTGTGTGTGTTTGGATACCTTGTACAGCGCCGTTGTCTTGCTGGTTCCCATTAACTTCAGGTTTGTCCTCGGCTACAGCAGCGTCTGGTTTGCAACACAAAGACAAGACAGAGTCTCAGTGGGTCGGCCAGTAAAAAACAAACAGCACCTTGTAACTGCGTGCAGGTCAAAGACAAACCGGATCCACAGAGGGATCCAGCCCCAGACAGTGTTTTTTTTTTTCTTTTTTCTTCGTGAGAATTACATCGGTGGGCGTTACTTTCTTTCTTTTCTCCTTATTAATGATAAACAGACATAGCCACTGCCATCGGCCTGCACAGGAACACCAACCTGAACCAAACGTGGAGCTGCATCTACAAGATGTAGTGCTGCAAACTGTGCTGGCGTTGTTTTTCTGCAGCGGTGCCACACAGACAGATTAACTGCACGTTTACGGCTGCTGGTGATTATTCCGAATTTTATGGAAGGGCGACAGAAAAACAGCAGCAGCCTGTAACTCTACTTTTAAAGCTGCTTGTTAGGGTAAACAAGAGGCTGGAGCGGGGAAAAAAATCATTCATTCAACAGACACACATTTAAACAGTATTAAATGCAGACAGTTCGAGCTAAAGCGACAAAGGGAAGAATTTAAAAACACGAAGGAAAAAGGAGGAGGCGAGAATACAAACCATTCTTCTTGTTGTTGTTGGCAGCGTGTAGCGGCTCAGGAGAAGGGGAGGACGAGGACGAGTGTTTCAGAGCGTCCTCCACTCTCTCCCTCCTCTTCGACTCGAACTCCAGTGCCTCCTGCAGCTTCCTCTTGGCCTTCTTCTCCTTCTTCAGCCGCTTCTGGATGGAGGCTGGAGGAAGAAGATAGCTCATGTTGAATCTACCATGTAACTCATACGCCATGTTCTTTGGCAAATTCCCATCCTTTCTAACGGCCCCTCTATGTTCTAACATTGCTTTTGAGGCTCATCTTCAAAGAACTTGTCAAATGCCCCCCTCCTCCTCTAACCTCTGCTCTGTAGTTCAGAGGTGAGCTGTCGTTCCAGACTCTCTCTCATCTCCCGTTCCCTGTAGAGCTCCATCTTCAGCTCCCTCTTCTCCGCCTGGATCTGTTTGTCCTGCGCCCGGGCGTTCTCCACAGCCACCTTCAGCAGGCCCTGAGGGCACAGATTGGGTACAGAGTTTATAACCTCTAACATCGCTCAGGGCGTGAAGATGAGGCAGAGACGGGCCATGTTGTCAGTGTTTAAATTAAGAGTACTAATGTAGACGTTATGATCAATTTTGCCATCTGCTCAACAGGAGAAAATCACCAGGGTTATGATAAGAATATTTTTAACAAAGGTTTCTTTTACTCAAGAACTTATTTATTAAAAGATTGCAAAAAAAGAGAAAAAAAGAAAAGAAATAAATCCCAATTTGTATATATGGGTTTTACTTTGTATGGCTACATCTGCCATTTTTGTGCAATCTCTTGCTTAAAAATTTATATTATTTATTCCGATTTTCAATTTTTTATGTCAATTTAAGTTAAATCGTTAACTTTCAAAGACTTCTTTAGGGAAACAGAGCTGAGGAGAGAAATCGGTGCTGTTTGTTACAATTACAGATCGTAACATGTTCACATGTTTCCCTTACTTTATTTGGCTAATTACACATGCTCATGCAAATTTATCAGTTCTTTTACATCCTGTTCAAGTGACTGTTTAACTCATTAACCTGCAAAATTTTTAAAATTTGCAGAATTGCTCATTTTATTAAAAAAAGAAAATAAACTCAGTGAAATATGGTGTAACTTTAAACAGTGTTAATAACACTGATAGTTTCAATAATTTTACATTAATTTCCCAGATAAAATCCAATATTTTCAATAATTTATTCAAATGTTTTCATTATGGAAGTATGATTATTATTATTCAGCTTTTGACTGCTCCTTTTTAGTGGTTGCCATACTCGATCATCTGCCTCTACGCCCTACTTCTAATGGTCCTTTTCTGTTGTCCTTCTTTACTACATCCACAATTCTTCGCTGTGGACTTCCTGCCTGGAAGCCCCATCTTCACCATCCACTATCCCTCCTCTGCACATGTCCAAACTTTGTCTTCAAACTGCTCAACCTGAGCTGTCCCTCATTTCTAATCTTGTGTTTTTTAACAGCGCCACCATCTCCTAACCGTACGTCATATCAGCCATCTTGTAAACCTTCCTCTTCATCTTTCTGTCACAAATCACCCCTCACTACCTCTGCTCCTTGCAGCTTCACCTTTCCACCTGCCTCACTCTCATTCACACACATGTATTCTGTCTTGCTTCTCGTTCCAAACATATGCAACCACAAGAATTATATAACCTAATGTAATATTGCTGTAGTGTTCTTTGCTGTAGCATTATAAAAGTGCAATAAGTTCCTCGTACTCCTGGAGTCCATCTGCTGCCTTTTCCCAGCGGCTGTTAAAGTGACAGTGACAGTGAGAACAGCATCACACCTGTATGTTGGTGAGGAGGGTCTCCACTGACGACAGGCCGTCAGCAAACAGGAATGGAGCAGGAAACCCGGGCGGCAGGGTTTGTCCGAGCGGAGACTCCTCTGTGAGAAACAGTGAACAGAGCAGGCAACTTTAAATATTTTGGACCTGATGAAATGGTTTACAGCCTGGTTTATTTAAGATGCTGTCTTGACTTAAAGTGCAACGGATTTATGAGGACCCTGCTCCACAAATTCAAAAAAAGAAGAAAGGTTCCTTTGACAGTACTTGTCACGAAGTCGGAGTGAAGTTTATGAAATGTTTACTAAGGTATAAAAGGCAACGAAGCAGCATCACAGAAATCAATTACACCAAACACACACACTCACACACACTCTGAGGTCGTTAGTATTCAGACAATCATGTGGGGTACTAATTGGCAAGGATTAAAGACATCCTTGATTTGTGTGTGTGTATGCGTGTGTGTTCATTGTGAGTGCGTCACAGTGTCTGCTCAGCCCTTAATGCCTAACATACTGACAACTGGGTTAACTCTGCTGTGAAATTAACGCTGATTAAGATGCACTCTAACACACACACACACACACAAAATCTCCATCCTCTATCTGCCACTTCATCCACACATCCCTCAACTCTACCTCTCCCATCGTTCCCAGATCTTCCTTCATCATTTGTTTCTCCACCTCAACTCAACTCATCTCTTTTCTTCATCTTCATCTTTTCATTCTTCTTTTTTTCCCCCTCCGTTACTCTTTTCCCCATTTCCTTAAGTCCATCTCAGGTTATCCTTACTATCGTTTCAACCCTTCTTCTTTTTCTTGTTCCTTTCCTTATATCTCCGCAATTAATTACCTTATACCCGTTCCTCCTTCTACGTTAAGCTTCTAGTATGTGGTTTTTGACTACTTGGAGTGGTGGAAACAAGCTTTAAAGTAGAAACTGACCATCTTGCACTTGTAGGTCCAGTACTGACACACCTTTGTTTTTGGTCTCTACGATCATTTTTGTCACTTCTGAATGACCCACTGTAGTCATCAGCTCACATCTGTCTGCTGTTTGGTGCTGAGCTGGAAAATTATGCTGTAAATGAGGCAAAGTGAACCAACACAGAACTTTTATAGACCAGACACCAAGACGATGTCCTATAACTTCCTATAAAGCTCTGCAGAGCCACAGGTTCGACTAATAATTCTCCGTAAGTTTGCCACTATGAGCAAACCCTTTCACACTAACTACAATGTTTGTTATTTCTCATTTATAGCTGCTTTAAGCCTCAAAATGCTTCTTTTTCCGCTTTATCGCCTTATTATGTTTCCATCTTCTCTGATTCATCACCTCCATTTTTTTATTCCTCTGCTTTTCACTCAAACCTCTGCCACCCCTCTCATTAACAAACACTGAAAACTCCAAGGCTTTTCATATATTTGCCCTGATTTCTTTCACCAAAATATGTTTGGCCAAAAAATAAATAATAAATAAATAAATTAAGGGTAGAGACTGTGAAGAGGTGGAAGAGCACAGAATGATTTAAGAAAAAAGGTAGATTAACTAAGGAGTACAATCAAGGAGATAGGAAAGGGGAAAAAAAACTGGAGCTGGGGGAAATGGTTGGATCAGTGTTAGACATATTTGAGCTTTTATTTTGAAAAATCAATAAATGGCAAAAGACAGAATCATTGTTGGCTGGCTTCAATTTGGACTTAACACCATTCATACTACAGCTCATACTACTAAAGAAAGAACAAAACACTATGAATGAAATTTCATGTCAACTTCCAAACGTGTCCCCTTGAGGGAAACAAGTTGCCCACTTAAAGAAAAGACACAATAAAAATACAACCAAGGATTTGAAGCGCTGTCAGGTCATTTTTGATAACAAGTTTGGTTTATTATGTTGCTCTGCTACAGTAATTACTGCAGTATACCGTCCAGATGGAGCGAGGCCACAGGGAACATTATGTAGTCTGTTAATACCCCAGAGATGAGCGGCAGCACTTCCTGTGTCTTTTTGTGGCTTTTAAAAGTTCCTTTGCTCAATACATACTTTTTTAATTGCTGTTAAATCACTCTCCAACAACAACAACTACACTACAGACACAGTAAATATTGTAGGTTACTTTAATGTCCATCTGACAATAAAAAACAAAATAGATTTTTTTTTAAAAATCCTCCGAAGGGCCAGCCACCCTTCGGAGGAAGCCCATTTCTGCCGCTTGTATCCGCGATCTCGTTCTTTCGGTCACTACCCACAGCTCGTGACCATAGGTGAGGGTGGGGAC
>VVHJ01048786.1:0-13002 GCA_015107715.1 Tylochromis polylepis | reverse complement strand
GTGCCAGGCGGCGTTTGCGCAGGTAAAGAAAGCTCTCTGTGAGGAGCCACTGCTGCACTCACCTGACTTCTCTCTCCCATTTGTGTTGCAGACCGACACCTCGAACAGAGGGCTGGGGGCCGTTTTGTCCCGCAGCAAGGGGGGTCGACCGTCCCATCTTATACATCAGCCGGAAGCTGTCTGAGCGCGAGCGCCGGTACAGCACTGTCGAGAAGGAGTGCCTGGCCATCCGGTGGGCGGTCGGCTCCCTTCGCTATTACCTCCTGGGGCGCTCATTCACTCTCTGTTCGGACCATGCCCCGTGCAGTGGCTCCACCGCATGAAGGATGCCAACGCCCGGATCACTCGGTGGTATCTGGCTTTGCAGCCTTTTTCCTTCAAGGTGGTCCATAGGCCGGGGGCGCAGATGGCTGTGGCCGACTTACTGTCCTGCTCACGGGGGGGGGAGTAGATTTGGCCGGATGGGGCCCCGGCCTCAGTCGGGCGGTGGGGGTGTGTGGCGGGGTGTGGTCCCTGGCGCAGCTGCAAGGGGGGAGTGAGGCAGTGAGCTCGCGGGGCGGAGCCGCGCAGGTGCCAGCTGTCAGTGGCTAATGGCTTGTGTCTGTTTTGTCTCTAAACAGTGAAAAGGAAGAGAGCGGAGTGGGAGAGGACAGAGGAGCAGAGGAGTGAAGTGTAACAGACGCCAGCAGAGCTGACGTCTGAGTGCGAGTAAAGTGAAAAATAAAAACACGTTGAAACGGCAACCAACTGGTGTGTGTGTGCAAGTGTGTGGGTGTCAGCTCGTGACAATACATTTGTTGTGGTTCTGGATATTTCATTATTCTGCCCACCTAACCCTCACCCTAAGAAGCTAAGGGTCAGTAGGCAGTAGGTCTCCAGCTGGAGACAGGCTCAGTTTCCCATTCCTAACCGGCGAGAGCCTCCCCCCTACCTTGCAAGACCCACCATGTCCAGTGGAGATAAACTGAGGGAACAGTGCTGAGAGCAGAGGGGCAATACGTAGCCAGGTATGTGTATGTGTTTATTTTGTACAGTGAAAAGTGTGTGTGTGTGTGTGTGTGTGTGTGTGACGACACGCTCCACGTTTGTCTATAATGAGTGCGTACCTGGTTTTTGGTTTGTGGTGCTTTCTCTCGGTTGCTCGCCTGAAGCGGAGTCTCGCTGGCCACTGGACCAATCGGAGTGGGCTAAGCACAAAACAAAGGGAACATACAAACATGGAAAATAAAGGCAGTGAAGAAATACACAGCTGTGTTATTATACGTTTCCTTATTCGGGCTTCCATTGGAGACATTTCACATTAATATTAATGAGGAAAATCATCAGTGTGAAACACTCCAACTCCACTGACCCATGGACACGCACAGTCAGCAGACAGAGTCTGCCTCTTTTAAAAGAAAACTTTTTATAATTCAGTAAAAATAAGAAGTGCTATTAAAGATAACTGAACTGAACACTTTGTTCAGCTTGCTCTCAAAGTCACAATTAACCACGGAGGGAGATAGCGCCACTGAAATTAAGAAACCAGTCCGTTTTTACCTCTTCAAGTAGTAAAACTGTTGTGGGCCCCAACTGCACACACGCACAGTAATCACAGCCATCCCTCAGTTTATACACTTTTCACGTTGCTAAGATGTGAACTGCTCCTGCTGCCCACAGAGCCTACACATTGTTAGTTAGCTCTGCTGTCTACCAACTGGAAAATAACTTAAATACTCCTGCTGGTCCTGGTGGTGCGTAGGCTGCCTGTAGAGAGCGTCCTTCCCCTGGTAAAGGTGTCTCACTCTCTTCTGTTATGGTGCAGTGGGTTCTATGTTCCAGCTCATATGAACCTGTGGCCTAACCCTTGGTGAGAGACTGGAGATGGCACCCTGTGGTTTGTGATTTCTGGTACCATATCACACCATTAAAAACAGAAATGCTGTATAAGGAAGAATATATGAGGAACTGTCTTTTTCTGGAGGACTAAACTAACACAATTTCAGTTCCTGTAAACACAGCCCATCAATGACTTAATCATGTACCGAACCAACTGCTTATCTCTGAGCCTGCAACAGTGAGTTCAACACAAAAAACACACACACACACTAACCAGTGGCTTTCCGGTCCAGTCGTACTGGTAATCAAAGATATATCCATTTCTGTCAAAGAGGTCTGTGAAGAGTTTCCTCAGATAGTCGTAGTCTGGCTTCTCAAAGAAGTCGAGCCGACGCACATACCGCAAGTAGGTGGCCATCTCTTCTGTTACATACACACAGAAAGGTACAACAACACAGGCACCTAACCCACACACATGAAACCACTTCCACAGATACTCTAGAAATAGGCTTTTCTAATGAGTATATACAAACCTGGGAAGTTCTCACAGAGGACCTCTATTGGGGTGTCTCTTTTTGTGTCTCCTATCTTCTGATAACGTTCTTTCAGAGTGTCAGCCTAATGAAGAGGCAGACAGTGAGCCATTTGTAAGAGCTAACAGATGGATGCAAAGTGACTGAAGACAAGTCCAAACACGAAAGGAAGGGCAAAGAAAACAAGAAGGGGCTGGACTGATGGAAAGTTACCCGTCTCCTCACCTTGAGTCCCTGCCAGGGCAAGCTGCCTCGCAGGAAGTACATGAACATGTGGCCTAAAGCTTCCAGGTCATCCCGCCGGCTTTGCTCTGAAACAACACGGAGAATAAGAGACCGAGCTTAGACATTCAAAGCCTCTAAAGAACTCAATATGCTTCAGCAGACAGTGTGCTACAGACAGTCCCCGCGCTTCATTAACATGGTCAATGTGTCATATCAAACACTCTTTAACCCCGTTAGCACTTCTGTCCAAGTTAGGCTGTACACGTTACACTCCACTCCTCTCTTCACATGTGTTGAAGATCATCTGGTTTTCTTTTAGAGCAACAGCTGCAATTTCAATCTGAATGCACTGAATGCATCCTGTCTAACTATTGCAAGAACAAGGTGAATACTGTAAATACCACATATGTTAAAATAAGTTTATTTTAATTATCGACTGTGGGCACAGAATGCAAGAACTGCTGTCATATACAGGCAAATTTTGCAGATGTGGTCACCTGCCATGAACTAGCTTTGTTAATGAGTGACTATATAACAGGATGAAGACACTCACCTTTTCCTAGATGTGTATTTATGCTCATGTATCTAGCAGTCCCAGTTAGACTCTTGTGTTCTCTGTAAGGGATGTGTTTCTTGGTCTCCGGGTCAATGTATTCTTTGGCCAGGCCAAAGTCTATGATGTGGATTGTGTGCTGCCTCTTGGAACCCGGTCGGCCAACCAGGAAGTTCTCGGGTTTCACATCTCTATAGATCAGGCTTCTGGTGTGGACAAACTCCATACGAGTTATCTAGTGGACGAGACAAGAGCAGAACCAATTCAATGACTCAGTAAACTACTGGTGGTTAAGAACTGAACATTAGAAAGGGAAAACTTTGTCTTACCAGTTGTATGGCTATCATGAGTACAGTCTTTAGAGAGAAAGTCCTGTCACAGAGGTCAAACAGATCTTCTAAACTGGGTCCCAGTAGCTCCAGAACCATAGCATTGTATTTACCACAGGGTCCAAAGTAAAACACCTGGGGTACACCCTCTGGGTGTCCAATGGAAGAACAAAGAATACTTGATGGACTGTGATCACAACTCATTTTCAAAGATAATAACACTGTAACATATGTAAGTGGCTGAAAGCTCAGGAAAAAAAATACTAAAAAGCTATTTTAAGACAATTCCAGAGTCACTAATGCAGCTCATTTGTAACATTCATCCAGCAATGCACTTGGGCTGGTGCCCATCCCAGCTGACACTGGGTCCAGCTAATTACAGGTGTGGAGTATTCTTTCAAACATCCTGAACCAGTAGGCACACTGTGTGCCTACTGGTTCAGTGGGGTATGTGCAAAGACCTCACCTGAACTTCCCAGTTGTTTGTAGAAGCGATATTCTAGATGGAGTTGTGGCGCTCGTGACTTAATTGGTTCCTACAAAAGAGAATGATGTTAAAACGTATGTGAGTCCTTGCATCATTTAGACAAATTCATAGAATTAAACCCACGATGCTGAGCTCATCAGAACTTTACTTTGTCTTTTTTTTTTAATACTGAAGGCAGGCATTTAAAAAAAAATTTTTTTAATTGATTGATTCACATCAGGACAGAAGGTGTTCTTTATGCTTAGAAGCACAGAATTCACCATCTGGTCAGACTGAACAACAACAACAAAAACCAATAAGACAATGACAATGACCAGTAAGCTCATGGTCATTGTTACAGAGTTTCAGAAGTTCCCCGAACTTTCTGGAGGAACAACCATCTCACACACATCAACTCAACGCAGACGTCAACCTGATAATGCATATTTATCAAATTTAAAACTGACAAATGGGATCTTGACGTTAAACCAACCAAATGTGTTGCTACAATTCTACAATTTTAACAAACAGAAACATGTGTTTACCAGTTTGATGGCCACATATTCATTGGTGTAGAGGTTCTTTCCAAGTCGAAGCTCTCCAAAGTTCCCACAGCCAATCTTCTTTCCAACCCGGAAGTTTGGGCCGACCATCAGAACCCCAGAGTTGGAGCCGGCTCCCCGGCCGTGTCCTGGTCGGCTCCCAGTCTTCCCAGGCATTCTCTTCGCATCCTCTGCCTCCCCCTTTCCTCCACCGCCTCCTCCCCCACCACCTCCTCCCCCTCCCCCACCCCCTCCTCCCCCAACTCCTCGCTTGTCAAAGTCCATCAGTTTGTGGTAGCCTGGCCTCTCCACGATTAAGCCGATTCCATACAACCAAAATAACCACAAATGCCTAGCAGTTAGCCTATCAGACACTGACTTTAAAGAAGGCAGGGACTGAGCTGAGGCAACCCGATTTGGACTCGAGTCTGAAAAGGTTTTAGTTAGGAAAGATGTGAGATGATTTTTAGGTTGTACAGTGGATGGGTGAATGAATGAGAAATGAAAAGATGAAGGGGTGAGGGGGAACTAGCAGAAATGACTGTAAACCCCCTTGTAGGGGCCAGAGATGGTAATGGAAAGGATACGGTTAAAGGCCGGCCCTGTCACCATATGTATTTAACCATTTGCTAACATGCTATTATGAACTTGGAAGCTATACTAGCTTCAGGTTCAGACATAACAGCAGACAGGAAGAGTTGGGAGGTTTGACCTTTTCACATCTGACACTTAAGTATGATGAAATACTTGTGTTGTTTGATTCACTGACATAGGTCTAAGCTAGATGGCTTTGGTGCACATGTCCCTATGATCACTGGACCTTTGTGCTTGTCCCACAGGGACCGATAATCTGGAACCCAGCTGCTTGTTCCTATAAAACAGGTGAAGCTTTTGCCCCTGGGTGAGAGTAATGCCGTGTGTTTAACCACCTAAAGGGGAAAAAACAAACAAACAAAAAAAACAGAAAAAAAGTTCATACCAAATATTTCAGTGCCACCATTTTCAGTGTATAAAATATAACAGAGCACACGGACCAGAGCATTTCCTCGTTAGAAGAGTATCTAACTGGTTTATCTCAGAGCGCTGAACTCAAATTACATTGAAGGAGTACTCGGATAACAACCAGCAATTAAACTGCATTCTCTTAGAGTGCTTCAGGTTTGAAACAGGAAGGAAAACTCACAGCTGTACCCCAATAACTGTGGTACAGCCATTATGAGGCAGAAGAGCAGGCCAAATGCCCCTTTTTAAAATCTAACAATATTTCATGGAGCAGAGTTTGGAATTTCAAACATGTAAGATTTGTCACAGAAATCAAATGATGGCAACAGAAAACCAGACCACATCTCCCTTCAGGAGGCCAGGTTTCTGTTTTGCTCTTCTAATAGTAACACCCATCCTGGATACTCCAATTACTTCATTTCCTCCTCAGTTTTCCTCTCACTCCATTCTTTCCTTTCACATGCCTTTTATTCTATCCCAGAGCTCCCTTTTCTCCTCCCTCATAACCTGCTTATTGGGGTCCAAGAATGAAGTAAGAATTATTTTGAGTCAAACTTGAAGAAAATTGTAGATATTTCATGGGCTGAGTTCCACATGGGTCTTATGACTCAGAAGCCAAGCTAAACAACAACAAACTTTAAGTTTAGCACTTAAAAATAACGTTACCCAACCACACTCATATAAGCAGGGCCTGTTCAGGGGATTGTCTACACTTTCCTAAGCTGAACTGTCAGTCAGATTCAGAGTAACACTTCTGCTGTGTTAATGTGAGGTTAATGACCACTTCTAACTCATGGTAACGATGCGAAGGGCACAGAGAGAAGGACATGACCGAAAAGGAAATCTCTGAGACAGCAGCAGAGTATGTTATTACAGTTCTTCTGATGCCGTTAACAGGAAAAACTGACCCATGATCCCGCTGAGGCAGAGCAACGTATGAACCGTGCCCAGAAGCAAAATCACCCAATTCTTTTATCTGTGTTTTTATTGTTTTCTGGATTTCAGCAAAGGCTACCGAGTTTTAATAAGTATGCTTTTTATGATGTCAAAAATCTAAATGTATTTCTATTTTATTTTACTTTTTTCTCTTTTTAGCCTTTCAGTTTAGTGAAATATGATAACCTGGACCCTGTCAGACAGGGAACATGGAAATAACGGTTTCCAATTTTTTCATCCAAACGAAAACATAATACTAAAGCCCAGTCAATTCAAATCTTATCAGCAGATATTAGATAAGATTTGAATTGGCTGGGCTTCAGTATTATGTTTTTCATAATCAGCAGATATTAGATAGGTGCCCATCTGCATTTTTACAGCCATAAAAGACAAACACCCATCAACCATGTTATGAGCGTTGACGTTGCCTAGTTTGTCCACTAAAGGGCACTCTGCAACTTCCCTTTTGGCAACATATGTGCTTTAAACACCACGAACACAAAAACCAGCTAATCTCAGCACAAACAGGCAAATTGTTAATGACTGAATAAATAACTATACATAAGACATGTTAAGGAACTTTGTTTGCTTCATGTTTCTGAAATTTAAAAAAAAAAAAAAAAAAAATTGTTGGCCAATACATCAGAATAAGCAGTAACAGGCAGGCATCCTAAAATGCTGATTTTATTCACTGTAGAAGGCTAACTTTTTATGGTGTGGCAAGCTAGGTGTTCCTGACCCATCTAGAATATCAGTGTAGGACGTGAGAACAAGCTTTGCTATGAGAAAACAAAGAAAACGCCTCCCTCGGCTTTGGCGCAGTCTGATTTGATGCATACATCTAATGGTGACTGTACCTGAGCTTTGGGGGTTGTCTTTGCTGCTTTCAGTCGACACGGTGACTACAACATGTCACAGCAACTTACTGTCACTTTTCTCTTAACTACAAACAAAGCCAAGCAAAAGACCCATGATTCATGTCAGCAATGAGTGTTGGCACTTCATTCAAGCTGAATGAGAAACTAAACTCTTACAGCCTGAAAGGGTCCTGCCAGAGAACCCCGTCTACAGGACAAATGTACCCTGCTTGTTCATACAAACAACCTTCCACATATTTTGATTCCAACACACAACAATTACAACTAGATGTACCCCACACTGAAAGTGATAGCTGAATGCTTTTACACAAAATGTTGAATGCCAATCTATAAGAATAACATTTTAAAGAGTGCAGCCGCATCAGCCATTTGCCTCTGAGAAAATGAACCAGTTCGTTTTAATCGTGTTTAGCTGATGAGGGAATTAGGCTACTTAACAAAAAGGCTCGTCACAATTAGATTCAGTTATAAAATGACACTCTGCCCAAGCTGAAGATATAGCTTTGCTTTTAATTGCAATCCCCTGCAACGTGAAGCAGAGTTTTTCCTGTAGCCTCACGCAGAGCTCTCTGTCAGATTGAGCAACTCACAGGGAAAGGGGAAACATGAAAAATAAGTAAATAACATAAACTCCGGCCGTATGAGAAAGGGTTAGGCCTGCACAAAGCAAGGGGCACATCCACTCCCACAGCTAGCTGTGACTAGTTTACAAAAAGAAAAGAAAATGATATGTAGATACTTCAACAAACTGTACTTTTATGAAATTATTGCCAAATATTGAAGCTTTAAATACAATGCATGCTCAGAATTACCAGGGTTAAATGTCTACTACACAAGCACACAACTTTGCCAAATTACAGCTTCATTAAGGCTTCCACAAGGAATACCAACATCGATTCTTAATCACAGACTAGCCTGGAAAGCATGCATACAAATATGTACAATGCATATCAAACAACAAAGGCCAGTACCTTTCTGTATGGACTTTGAACGTATATCTGTGGGTTCTCTCCAGACTTTCGAGCAGTCCAAACACATGCGGTTAGCGGGGATACGTTAACTTGTGATTTTAAATTGCCCAAAGTGCAAATGTCCGTCTCTCTGTGTTAGCCCTGTGAGAGACTGGCAACCTGTTCAGTGTGTACCCGCCTCTCGCCCTATGGCAAGTGGGATAGGCTCCACTCCCTGACAACCCTGAATTGGATAAGCATAAGAAAATAGATCGATAAAGCGGTAAAACCATTTAACAAATATCTATTGAGCCCTGAAATCGACACATGAATCTTGATCTTAAGTGCTGAACTTTTGTCTGAAATATTTTGCCTCAAGCGTCAAGCTTGAGTAAATTAAACCACACTTACAATAAACTTGACAAAAGTTTTTAAACTGTTTTTGTTACTTTGCCTGAAAGTGAAAACCTCTCTGGTGTACGCCAGTTTTATTTAGATGCAGGAAAAATCTTCAATACAATCTATAAGACAAACATAAATGCATAGCGCACTGCTAAACCTCAAAAACTGCTAATCTTTGAGGGGGTGATGTCAAATGTGGATGTAGTACGAAAAACAGAATTAAAAAAACGTTTTGACCACAGACCTGATCACTTGATTATGAACAAAAAGATGAACTCCACTGTTTTCATGCATTACCAGTTACCTGAAGGTTAAACTAGTTTTATTAGACTAGAGTAAGCGGGCATAAACAGCTCTACATCGGACTCACGGTACCAGAATATGCAACCTTGATATGATACTGCAGATGTTTGCATTTTGATGGTGGTTTCAGAATCTTTACATTCTTAATTTGTAATGAGGAAAACAGAATTAAAGGCTGGTTTCAACATTTGTAGAGGTTTTTTTTAATGAGTAATAAAAATATACATCTTCCCATGTCAGGTTTGGCTGTTTATCACCTACATTTGTGTGAAGCCTGAGCACACAAAGAACATCCTCCTCTGCCAGCTGATGACAGTATGTAGGCACTGCTTACTAATAACTTCCTGTGTGCACTTCCCAGAGGTGATTTAAAAACAATACTACTGGCCTCATCTTAGCTATCACGTTCTCAGCCTGCACCGGGTCCCCTTACATTGCTGAACCGATCAATGTATAGCCTCTTACGGTTTAATGTTGACAGTATATTACCAAATCATCTCTGCTCTCTTTGTTTTACTTATGTGCAGTGTTCGCCTGCTATTATAGTAAACCATATCTGAAATGCATCTATCCTGATTATAAGATATGCTGTGTGTGTGTGTGTATCAGTTACCTCACCGTATTTAAAAAAAACTACTGGGTGCCTGTCGTGCAGCTGTAAACAAACATAAAGACATCCTAACAGTTACTCCGTTCATGTTGAGCAATTGTTAGCAGACAGAAATTACTTCTTCATGAGGTTTGTAGGAGAAATATAGCATATCCAAAAGCATCACCATGGCCTCGTCTCACCACCCACACTCCACAGGTCTTACTCATTTCCGAATCTCTGTAATAGTACATACTTCAAAAGCTAAGCTAAAGGATTTCAAACCGTAGTTTTGTTCACTGGTTCCGCGGGCTGTCAACGTTTTACATTTAAAGAAAGAAAGCTTTAGAGAGGCTGACCAGAGGGGCTCTGCTAACGGTTAGCTGATCCGACTGTAGCACGTCTCAAGGTGGGGAAAAACTGACTGTTTAGTCTGATAACTAAACACCTGCATTTATTACACGACGTTAGCTGCTAGCCAGAGCTGGGAATTATTATGGTGCTACTGTTCGTAAACTCTCAATCAAGCTAGGTAGCGCAGGAAGTTAGATTTAGGCCACATTAGTTTGTGTGTGGTTGGCCCATAGACTGCAGCTTGAGAATGCCAGCTTCATTGAAACAAATTTAAAGTCGCTAACTGCAGACAGTGCTACAGTAAGCGGAGCAAAGGCATGGAAAAATGACTCTCAAGGTAATCGGACGACAGTGAATACTTAGATAAAGGATTCGACTAGCGTCTATGTGGTCGTAGCTAACGCTGGCTAGCATGATAAGCAGCCAGCTAAATAGCCAATGTTGGCTAACGCTGAATTTGTGCTCATACACACAGCCATTCACAAACACGGTTAGCTCATTGACAAACAGAGCTCACATACGTACCCGTTGTCGATGTTTTCACGCTGCCCTTTCGTCTCTATTGTTCTAACTTGGAAGAAACTGTTCGCGTTTTCTTCTTCTCGTTTTCCTGCTCATCTCTTTTGCTATGGATGTTTGGCTAACCAGCTGAAAAGGCTCGCCAGTGAACGTGAACGCAATTTGCGCGGATGTAGCCGAGAGCTACGCATTAAACGAAGGGAACAAGCGCAGGGGCCTTTGATGAATACCCACAGCTACGCTTCTTGTGCGTGTCTGTGCTTGTACGTGAGAGGGGGCCACGCACACTTCAGTTTGTGCAGAAAGTTTAAATATTAACTTTCACCACTACTTTCTGACACTCTCACCGTTGATGTTTTATGCATAGCTGTATTAAAGTTTTTTTGAGCATATTTTTCTCAAATATATTTGGACAAAATATAGACAAAAAGAGAAATGGCACAAAACAAACCTAACAACAATCGGCCCTTCTCATTAAACCATCCACATTCTTAAAACTAAACATTTCAAACTTTCACATATATCCACAAAATAAAAAAAATAAAAAAGGATTTCCAAACCCTCAGCCTTGTTAAAACAACCTTATTATTTTTTTGCACAGGCTGGCCAAACTGAGGCCCATTAGACTAGTTTTTGTTTTGTTTCAAACTGTTTTTAATAGAAATCATCTCAGGCATAAATATGATGGTATTTTTTAATGATTTCTTTTAACGTTTCTTTTTCCAGGGTGGAATGATTGTACAGCATACATCAATAATGAAACAAGAACTGGAGTGACACATTTGAATTTATTTTGTATGTTCTCTAATCCGCACAGGGTCAAAATGATCCATACAGGTTCCAGTATATATTATATACATTATACACTGTCCTAAATCTTTTAATAAGTGGTGCTGAGGGTTCTGTAGTCTCTTTTGATTTGACATTTACAAAACTTGTTAACTTCTCAGTAGTGATCATGATTGACTACAACTGCTGGTTTCTCTTTGCCAGCATAAAAAGTCTTTCACTTTGGACTGACCTATTCTCTGAACAATCACAAAGTTCAAACACTCAATGAAGATCTAGGAAGGAAAATTGTAGATGTATATACTTTGGGAAGCTCTCTTGGAGGCTGTCCCTGCTCCAGAATCAACGCTTTCAAGCTTGACTGAAATTTGCAGCTGGAGACAAGGTTTCTAATCAGATGAGACAAAAGACTGAGTGTGACGACAAAAGGTTTGAAACCCACACTTTAACTTCTCCACACATAAGAACACGACTGTCAAGCATGGTGCTAGCATCGTACTCTGAGGCTGTTTTGCTGCCAGTTGTACTATTACATTTCACATAGTTGATGAATGTGAAGGATTACCTCCAAATTCTTCAACTTTCCATCAAATCAACATTTACAACTTTGATACAGCTATGCGATCTAACACGGTAACGACCTCCCACACACATCAAAACTGGTTTTGGAATAGATAATGCCGGCTAACATCTTGCAAAGCCCCAGCATCAACCCTGTTGAAATTTATGGATTATGCTTAAATGTGGGTCTATCCAGGTTTGTTTAGGTTGGAAATCAACCAATCTAAATGAACTTCACCAATTCTGCCAAGAAGAGTGGTCAAATATCCAACCAGAATTATACCAGAAGCTTGCTGATGGTGACCAGCATTTGGTTGAGGTGCAACTCACTAAGGGACATTTAACCATATATTAGTGTGTGGGTGTATGTATACATTTGAGCCTGTATAGATATTGGCCCTGTTTAGATTATAGAAAATCCAAAATAAATTCAAAGTTGTGCACCTAACTCATGTTTTTTAAAGTCATTAAAGATGTATGCTGTACAATCATTCCACTCTGCAAAGAGAACAGTTCAAATAAATCATTAAAAGTTACTATGATGTTCATGTCCATGAGTGTATGAAAACCTCTAACCACAACGGTCAAACTACTTCTTATACTCTGAGCCAAAAACCTTCCCTTCAGTAATACTTACATAAACCAAACTTCAGCTTTATTCCTTTTCATATGGAAGTTTGATAATGATTTTTTTCATTAATTCATAAAGTAACATTTTTAATTAAAGCTGCAAGCAGCGATGAGAGGGCCCTTGCACCCCGGCACGTCGAGCCAGGCCCAACACCTACACCCAGCAGGTCCGATCTGATGTCACACTGACGGACTTCACGCGTAGAACCACGAACTGAAACTTCATCTCGTTCCCCCTAGGTGGCGCTCTAACCAATGTTGACAAATGGCACATCAATCATTTCCGAGCTTGACTCTCATCATGCCTGTGAAGTTTGGGAGAGATTGGACATTGTGTCTTTGAGTGACAGCAGTTTACTGCTTCTTGGCGAGTGATCGAAACTCCATGACCGCCCCGTTTCACGAAACATAAAAAACTTCGCAATTTAACATCACAAAGGTCTTTAGATTCCATTCACCGAAGATCATGTCGATGTGATGAAATCCCTAGGAGGAATTCGTTAATGTACAAGGCCTGAAAACAGGGAAAAATGTCCCCGAAATTACATGTTCAATTGAAAATGGCTGACTTCCTGTTGGATTTGGGATATTGCTCCAAGAGACTTTTTTTGTACATCTTGATC
>VVHJ01048779.1:0-10380 GCA_015107715.1 Tylochromis polylepis | reverse complement strand
GGCTTCGTAAGAAGCATTTCAAGCTCCTGGAGTGGCCTAGCCAGTCTCCAGATCTCAGCCCCACAGAGAATCTTTGGAGGGAGTTGAAAGTCCATGTTGCCCAGCAACAGCCCCAAAACATCACTGCTCTAGAGGAGATCTGCATGGAGGAATGGGCCAAAATACCAGCAACAGTGTGTGAAAACCTTGTGAAGACTTACAGAAAATGTTTGACCTCTGTCATTGCCAACAAAAGGTGTATAACAAAGTATTGAGATGAACTTTTGTTGTTGACCAAATACTTATTTTCCACCATAATTTGCAAATAAATTCTTTAAAAATCAGACAGTGTGATTTTTCTGGATTTTTTTTTCTCCTTTTTTTTTTTTTTTTTTTTTCTCTCATAGTTGAGGTATACCTGTAATGAAAATTACAGGCCTCTCTCAACTTTTTAAGTGGGAGAACTTGCACAATTGGTGGCTGACTAAATACTTTTTTTGCCCCACTGTAGCTGGTGAGTGCCGTTATGCTCAATAGAAGGCAGATTTCTCAACTCGCATCTAAACAAGACCTGGGAGAAGATATGTGTGTCTGATTTTTGGAGGACACTGTGTCTTTAAGGGCCTGTAAATATAGACTGTATATCAAAAATGGATGAAGCCACTTGGACATCAACTATTGATGGGTTTTTTTTTTTTGTTTTTGTTTTTTTCCCCAAGCCTCGGCATTGGCATTTTGTGCCAGAAGTACATAACTTTAAGCCTTAATCTAATTTAAACAGGTGAGTTATTAAATATTACCACTCAACCCCCTATCCTAAAGAGTCTGCTATCTCTAAAGAGAAAGATACCAAAAAAATTTTTTTATAGCAAACTGTAAAATAGTCTTTTCTCCCAGATGGACTGATTCACTTTTACTGTATAAAAAGGTGGATAAAACCATTGTGACTTCTGGCATTTGTTAGTGAAAAGATGAAATCCATCATGAAGCTCATGGATACTGCACGCTCAAAGGAAAGACACTTACTAATCACATGATAAAACGTATCCTAATTTATCCTTGTTTTTTACTTTAACTGGAACCATGTTTTAAATTGTCTTTTCATAGAGTTATATTCAGCTTGACGTCTTCATACAACAGGAAGCGTCACCCCCTCCTGGCCATTGAAAGGTTGGAAATTTAAGACACCTGGAGTGTCTTCACCTTTTCTGACCTGAAAGCTACTTCCATCTTTTATATACAGCTTCTAAAGAAAGAAAGACACTGCTGCATACCCCAAAATCTATTGGAGTAGGATGAGTGGTCTTAACATTTTGTCTTAATGGCAGTGTCAAAATGACAAAGGGTTCTTCTTCTGTATCTCTTTAGGTCTATGCTATCCTGGTGAGTCACCCTCCCCAGTCCAATGACCACCTAACCCCGACGCCTGTCTCTTACACGGCAGGCTTCTACCGCATCCCCGTGGTGGGGCTCACCACCCGCATGTCCATCTACTCAGACAAGGTGAGTGATGGATGTGAGAGATGTAAAAGGAGACAGAGAGAGAGAGAGAGAGAGAGGGAAACAGGAAGAGAGTGAACACAGAGTGGAGGAATAAGAAGCTCCCCTGGGGCATCTTCAGAGGCTTCCTAGATTAAACGTCCCATCAGTGTCCATTAGGGGAGCTGTGATTAAATGGGTTTCCAGCTGAAATTTGAAAGAGCATCATTAATAATGCCTCCAACCTGACTTATGTTTTTATGAAGCACAAGCAACCAAAATGAAACTAAAGCAATCACATAAATGCCAAAGACTTGAATTGAGTTTTTAAAGTGACACAGTCCATAATCTCCCAAATTAAGGGAAATGAGAGGCATTCAATTCAGAGATTTAGATAGGCCTTGGGGGAGATGTGAGGGAGGAAGATCAAGGGAAGGGATTCTATATTGTTGTACATGATATTTATCCATTGTGTTTGCGTTTTTTCACTGCCACAAAACATCTTAAATATGTGGTGCATGATTTGTCTAGAACAGATTTAGAATCTAAAATGAACAGCATACAAAACCATATCCCAGATCACCAAAAGTATATGGACACATTGCATGCCTACTTCCAAAAGTATGAACATTCATTTAAAGCTATCCAGACTTAGAGACTTGCAGCATTTTCAAATAATCCTGTTTTTGGGTTCAAGTCTCTACTTTGATAGCTAAGGCGCTTCTCTTTTTATTTGTGGGGTTTATGGGGGGGACTCCCAGCCAGAACACAGTAGTAACTTCAGACTCGACTCAGTCTCAGAAATCCTCTTTTTCATGGATACCCAGACCATTTAAACCCTCAGTGATGCCCCAGTGTGTGTTTGTTTTGTTTTTTTAGAAATGAAACGCCAGAGAGCTGTAATTGGCAAATTACTTCCTTTATTGATATGCTTCAAAAGAGGAGAATTTTGGGGCTGTATCTTATGCCCACTGCATACTGGATTACATGTCCACATACTTTTGGGCATATTGTGTATACTTACTGTATTATGTTGCAATCAATGAGATCATTGGAAATTTAGCTGTTATGTAGCTCTACATGATACATATTTTTTTTTTTAATCTTGTGCACAAGGGATAATTATTATCTAATAATACATCTTTGCTGATCACCTTTTTTTTTCTGCTCGATGCTCCTCAGAGTATCCACCTGTCCTTTCTGCGGACAGTACCTCCCTACTCTCACCAGGCGCACGTGTGGTTCGACCTAATGCGCGAGTTCAACTGGAACCACATCATCCTGATAGTGAGCGATGACCACGAGGGCCGGGCTGCTCAAAAGAGGCTCGAGACCCTCTTGGAGGAAAGAGAAACAAAGGTGAGATGCTCTGGCTCCCAGCCTCTCAGTCTCCTCCCCGTCCCCTCGAGTGTATGAGCATGAGCGCGCGAGTGTTTAAGGCTTTTAAACCTCAAAGGTCTTCTATGTATGTGACTGTTTTTCTTTCTGTTGTGTGGCCACATCTCTTTCTCACCATTGTGTAAACATTGGCTAACATTCCTAGAGACATTATCAGCGTCTAATGTGGTCTAATCTTACAAAAGTTTGTATGTTTATTTGCTCATCTTCACTTTGCTTTTCTCCATAGTCCAAATTATCCAGTGTCTTTCCACATTGGGAGCCAAATAGTGGAATTTAACATGGGGCTTTGCAAACCATCACAGATTTAACTGTTTCAATTGAGTCAGGTGTTTCTTTGCAGGCCTTGTTACTGCACACAGAGGGCTTTCCTTTATTGCAACCTGCTACTTCATGTTTGGAAGATAGGAGGCTTTATCTGTTTCTTTTTCAGATAGCGCTGATGCATCCATTTTAAGTATTCCTCTGGGCTGTGTATATGGGTCAGTGAAATGCTGATCTTTGAGCCAAAACAGACTTGAGACTGTGATGATGCGTGCCCTTTGGGGAAAAGAGAGTTAGATGGCTAGAAAGAGGAAGAAAATAAACAAAACAACTGCATCTATTTCATCCATTTAATAAGATGAAATCACATTGTGATGCAGTTTCTCTTTGTACTCTGCGGTGCTTGTCCCTGTCTGGGGCTCTTTTGCTGTAATTGTGTGGCAGAGTGAAATGAGTCCTGATTCGGAGACTTAATTAAATCAGAAGCTGAAGAGACACTGGGTATGACACACACCCAAGGCAATTTTGCAGAAGGCAGCTACAGTTAAAGCAAAGCTGCTTAAATGAAGCGACCGGGGTCAGCGTCAGACACCAATCAGAGAACACTCTTGAATGTGAAACTGCAGCTGTGCACTTTGAACAACAACTAGTGACAGTCAGATGGTGGAGATGTGACTCACATCCTGCACTGGAAAAGATACATTTGTATATTAAAAGCTTGTGCAAGTGCAAAGTCTTCATTTGGATCTCAGAATGAACCCATCTGTGCATTCAGTTCATTCAGTCCCATAAAGCTGAGAGAAGTGGGAGCGACTCTCTCTGCTGATGAGAGCCTCTAATTATAATATATTTAGTCCTCACTGCAGTGCCAGTTTGAGAGTTTCTGGGCCCTGAGAAGGATTTGTTTGAGAATCTTTCCAAATGCATGCAGAGATAATTACACTGAAACCAGTGCAGAGCAGCATAAGACAAGTCTTGTATATCCTCCCCCCCACCAAAAACAACCACCAACAGTAAAGTGATTCTACTAAGGAGTGTTTTCTCGATATCCAAAGGCTGATATATGTCATTCAGCTGTGCCGTAGCGCCCAGCTGCTTTCGATAAACCATAAACAATTAACGAACCCCACTGTCACACTGACATCATCCTTCATCACCACGAGTAAATCCTCTACAGTTTGTTTTGAGTCAGTCCCACATACACTCATCTATACACTACTGGGTAATGCCTGTTAATCCATAGCTGAAAACAGCCATCAACAAATGGTTAATCTGGTCTAACATTTTCTCAACACTACAGATTCCAGCTCTTCCAGCAAATTACTGCAGCTTTTCTTTCTTAAATGAAGCATTAAATAGGAAGAAATACGCAAGAGGCTTAGAGCCACATGCATGTAGAGAAGTTGGAAAGCTTTGAAAGACACGCTGATGTAGTTCTGGGGATTCGGCTACGCTGAGAAAATATTAAACAAAAGTAGCCTTAGTATCTTAAAATGCAACATGATTTTCATAAAATGTCACAAAAGAAAAATCAAAACTTGGTCCCCAGCATGTCAGCTGAGAGGCCATTTGGGGTTTTAGGTTTTTTGGCAGTGTGACAAAATCAGGGCGTGTAACCTTTATACTCTTAAATGACGAGAAAAGAAATGTCAGCGAGCAGCTGCTCAGCTCACTTTCCCCTCGGCTCTGACATCCTGTGTGTCACCGAATTAACAGAGTAATGATGATAAAAAAAATCTTTTTCATAACCAAACCAGCTTTTTCCTTATAGATTTCTTTGGATGTCATATATCAAAATGCTTTAGGCGATGCTGAAGGATTCAGTTTGTCGCAGGTAAACCATGCTCTAATTAAAACTGAGAAATGTTGCTCTTGCTAATCACCTTGTTGTGCTGCATAAACTCAGTGACAGGCAGGTTAGAGTATTTTTAGCTCCATGGTAAGTCTTTAGCGAGGTCACACAGTCACAGGGGGGCTGTCACCACCAGTGAAAAGGCGCTGGACGCAGTGGACTTAGTCAGAGAGCAAATGTGGCCAACACAAAGTGAAATATTAATGCCTGGCTGCAGATACAAAAATAGAGCGCTCAGAAAAACTCAGGGGATAAAGACCAAAGTCCTTTTTTTCTGGAAGGGTTTCTACTTGAATTAGATGCAAAAAATTCTCAGTTTATGATAAATTTCTAACTGGATTTTTGCCTTTAGAGTTGATAGGATACAGAGAGAAATGCTACTGCCAGGAGCTGAAGCTCAAACACCATTACCGTAAGCTTTCTGGGACACTTTAGTAACATTACTTTGAAATAAATTTAGTGATCTGTCATCACTGATAATAATTCCAGATATTCCAAATATTCTGTAGAAGATGCTTCTGCAAAAATACAATATATGCACTCACTGGCCACTTTATTAGGTAGAACCTAACAAAGTGGCCAGTGAACAGCACAATTCACCTTGACGCTGATTGTTGCAGGCAGCTCCTTTACATTTTTATTAGGTACAACTTACTAGTAATGGTTTGGACCCCCTTTTGTCCTTCAGAACTGCCTAAATTCTTCATGACATAGATTCAACAAGGTGTTGGAAACATGCCCAAATGTACGAAGAGAATATCCCCACATCATTATACCACCACTGTCAGCCTGAACCTTTCAAGGCAGGATGGAGCCATGCTTCCATTTTCTTTATGCCAAATTTGGACCCTACCACCTGAATGTCGTAGCAGAAATCGAGACCCCAGGCCAGGCAACACTTTTGAATCGCATTCTTGATGTTCATCTGCATAGCTTGGTTGTAATAAGTGGTTGTTTGAGCTACTGTTTCCTTCCTATTAGCTTGAAGCAGCCTGGCCATTCCTCTCTGACCTCAGGAATTAAAAAGGCATAAGGCCCCAGATAACTGCTGCCCACTGGATATTTACTCTTTGTTAGAAATGGTTGTGTGGTAAAATCTCAATAGTTCAGCAGTTTCTGAAACACTCAGACATTTCTTCCTTGTTCTGATGCTCAGTTTGAACTTCAGCAGGTCGTCTTGACCGTGCTTAGATGCAGTTACTTGATGATTGGCTGGTTAAATATTTGCAGTTGAACAGGTCTATGCAATGAAGTGGCTGAAGAAATATGTATGTATTTATTTATAAAATAGAAATGTTCTTCTCCTTTGTTTTTTGTTCTTGTTCTCCCACTAGCATCCAACATACAGTTCTCATATCTAAATCATTGAAGATCATTTTTCATTATGGGCTTTCTATTCTTTAGGAACACAACGGCATCCACACAGAAGTGTTTAACATTTGTTTGTTTGTTTGTTTATGTGAATAAAAGATTTACTAGGCAGCATCTGTTGTCAGTTTGCTGAATAGTGTATTGATGCACAGTCAGCCTGAACTTTGCAAACGGGAGAGTGAGGACCAGAGTGCACTGAGGTGTGAGCTTTGAATCCAGGCAGCTGTGAAAGAAACCCTGTGATGCAGAAACATGCAGTTTGCTATTTTACTGCAAAATGGCTTCTAAACTCAGCCTGGACTCCCAAGTGTCTCCTCTCACAGGATACAAAACAGGACCAGAGTCTGAAATGGTGACACCTCAAGTGTTAGATAGCCTGAAGGTAGTTAAACCTGCATAGGAATCCACTGTCGGATTGCTCTGTGTCCCGTTTTCACAGCACATTATTTTTGTTAGTACTGTGCTACATGCTTCAGATGTCAATCAAGCTGAAAATGCCACAACAACAAAATGCTACAGAGGGAATGTGAATGTTTTTGTGAAGATTTATTACTTAATTTGCAGAGCAAGAGCTTTCTAGAGCTGCCCTACAGCACTACCACTCACACTTTATTAACTCTCATCCAGCTCTGTGGGAAACCTTTGTTTCCTTCGTGCAATAAATTTTGAAAACAAGAGCTTGCTAAAAAGTCAGACACTTTTATAGAGTTTGCTATATTTTTATTTTTCTAACATTCCCAGTTTAGACAGTCACCCTCAAAGCCTGCTGAGAATTAGTCTGTATAGTGCCGAGGTGGGACAGAAGTTTTCAGAATTTGCTGGATTTTTGCGGGGTAAAAAACTGCAGCATGTTAGTTGTTGTTGAATTACTGCCGTTACTGCTTGCAAACTGCAGCCAAGCTTTTAATGATTGTGTCTGAGGATGCTAAGTATAGAACAAGCTTTAGCCTCTGAAGATGATGTTGAATGAGCAGATGGTTTTGTGGAGTAGCAGTTTCTTTTGTGAGAGCGCCATACTGCAAAAAATTTAATGAGCTCTTTGTGTTTTTGTTAAGAGACCAAAAAAGTGATCACACAAAGCTGATTTTAAGGCGTGCTGGAAATCTGATCTCTCTCTTTGACACTTATGTTTGCCCCTGCAGCTGGATTATCACTAATAATTAATACATCAAATGCATAGTACTTAGAAATATTTTTATATACTTAATATCAGTTTTTGATAAGAGGAAATAATCTCAGCATGATTTCAAGTGGTCATCTCTGATGTTTTTGCAAGCCCCACTGTTAAAGATCCCAATTTGAAGCAGAAAAGTGGAGATTTGTTGGAATGCTTTACTGCCCTCCATTTTCAACTGTTTATAATATTTTTCTGTGTCTGCATATTTTCTCTGTGCACATTACTCATCAGAATAAAAAAAGGAACTATGAAAACCTCGACCAACTGTCCTATGACAACAAGCGAGGACCTAAGGTATATTTGCATGGTCAATGCACGCCGCCCACCAACTTTCCAAACGTAGCAACTAGAAACCAGACCAAACCAGTCACCAGCCGACCCAGAAATGCCCCTCTCTTGGTAGCACGTGTTTTCTTTAATTTTTACTTTGAGACATTTCCCTATGATTTAAATGAAGAATGATTTTGTTGTGAAAAAAAAATCTATAATTTTTTAACATAAAAAAAAAAAATCAGTGACCAGCGCCCCGCTTTTATCATTTTTCATTTTTTCCTTCAGTAAAGGAATGCATGTACTCAGAACACACACACTCACACAATCAAAAAAGTTTGCAACTCCATTCCTTTGTGGAGAACCGGTAGTGTGGGACAAAACCGTTTCCCAGATGCTACTTCCTCCTGTTCTGTAGCACTTCCCTAGTTTTCAGCAGTTTTTTTGTTGGGGGAAAACGTCCCTCTCACCCCCCTTCACCTGTTTTTAGTTACTGGTTGCATTGACCTTCTTCTTTCCCCCTACCTAACACATGCACGTCCTTCTTTGGAGCCTTGATAACCCTCAGTTTGCATGCGAACAAATGCAAAAGTTTTTTTTCCCTTCAAGCTTTTTTTATTTTTTTAGTTCAGCCGGTTCCCCTGGATCGCTTTCCTTCTTATATCTCTGTCTCTCGTTTTCAAACAAAATCGGCCAAGCTCAAACCAAGAAGGTAAAGAGGCAGCATGGTGTCTGAGGTAGGGGAAAGTAGCTGGCTTGACCTTCCTTATGCCCCAATCACAGGCAGAGAAAGTCCTCCAGTTCAGCCAGGAGACTAACTTAACTGCTCTGCTGCTGGAGGCGAAAGAGCTGGAGGCCCGGGTCATCATCCTCTCCGCCAGGTGAGATTTTTTATTTATTTTCATAAAAAATAAATAAATAAATGACATCAATTTATATACCTGCTAGAGAGTGCTTCAAAGGTTTCAGCTGCATTGATATGGAAAGTTGTAGAAGTCAACTCTATATTGAGCTTTATATTTACTTGTACATTTATGCATTTCAGAGGAAAAGAATGCAAATGCATCGTATTTTCATAGAAATGTGTCTATGTGTTGCTGCAGAAAATACACTTAGATTTCTTTTTGATGTAAATAATCATACATGATTGATAGTGATGGGGCATCACTCTTCTGGATTCTGACACAGGGCATCAATATGTCCATATCCTGAGATTAGGTTTTGTCATTTCACTCAGTACAAGAATAATATAGCTTGAAATAAATGTTGTAAAAGTGGATGCAATATATAAAATATGAGCGGATTTTTTTTCGAATTTAAATTAAAATGTGGGTAAAGTCAGCCTTTGAGTTTTTTGTCATCAAGTTAAAAATATGTAAAGATCTTTTGTGTTTACCAACTTTATGATAAACGTGTCTCCCTTATATTAAATTATGTTTTGGGGGTTTAAAGAATATAAAGCAGCAGATTCTCTACAGTACAGAGTTGTGTGTTTTGGGGCCTTTTTCTTTGGATTTCATGAGTTTGTGCCTACATTGGCTGCCCAGGATGATATGAGATAGACTTCTAAAAAAGTTTTGGATGCCAATTTAGCTCACGTGGTTGACCAGGTGACCATGCTGTATGGTTTCAAGTGTAACCCCAGGTCTTTTACTGACTTTCTTTCACCATTTTCCTCTCTAACTCTTCACTATTATATCAAATAAAGATGTAAATATCCCCCCAAAAATGACAAAAATCTGAAATGATAAAACTTTAACATCAATAGAAAGCCATTTCTTCAGACTAAATCATAAAATGCTGTGCGGACTAGAGAGCTTCATGCTGTTCTCAAAGAAGATGAACTACCATAAATGTCCATCCATCCATTTTCTTCCACTTATCCAATTCAGGGTTGCGAGAGAGCTGGAGCCTATTCCAGCTGTCATGGAGCAAGAAGTGGGGTTCACCCTGGACAGGTCGCCAGTCTGTCGCAAGGCTACAGCTAAATGTATCATAACAATTTACCATGCGGCATGTACACCATTAGAAGAAAGTTATTTGCTAGATTAAGATGGAAATGGTTTAAAGAAGAGGTTTCTAGGCGTAACCAAGTGGCGGAAGGCTTTCACTTGGGTGGTCTCAGAATCTCATCTCTGCTTTTTGCAGATGATGTGGTTCTGTTGGCTTCATCCGGTGATGGCCAACTCGCTCTGGAACGGTTCCCAGCCGAGTGTGAAGCGGTGGGAATGAGAATCAGCACCTCCAAATCTGAGGCCATGGTCCTCAGCCGGAAAAGGGTGGAGTGCCCACTCTGGGTCAGGGACGAGTCCTTACCCCAAGTGGAGGAGTTTAAGTATCTCGGGGTCTTGTTCATGAGTGAGGGGAGAAGGGAGCGGGAGATCGACAGACGGATTGGTGCTGCGGCTGCAGTGATGCAGACGCTGTACCGGTCTGTTGTGGTGAAGCGAGAGCTGAGTGTAAAAGCGAAGCTCTCGATTTACCGGTCGATCTACGTCCCCACCCTCACCTATGGTCACGAGCTGTGGGTAGTGACCGAAAGAACGAGATCGCGGATACAAGCGGCAGAAATGGGCTTCCTCCGAAGGGT
>VVHJ01048774.1:0-11904 GCA_015107715.1 Tylochromis polylepis | reverse complement strand
TCCTGGTAGCGCCTCCATGCTCTGGACACTACGCTGACAGACACAGCAAACCTTCTTGCCACAGCTCGCATTGATGTGCCATCCTGGATGAGCTGCACTACCTGAGCCACTTGTGTGGGTTGTAGACTCCGTCTCATGCTACCACTAGAGTGAAATCAGCGCCAGCATTCAAAAGTGACCAAAACATCATCCAGAAAGCATAGGTACTGAGAAGTGGTCTGTGGTCACCACCTGCAGAACCACTCCTTTATTGGGGATGTCTTGCTAATTGCCTATAATTTCCACCTGTTGTCTATTCCATTTGCACAACAGCATGTGAAACTGATTGTCAATCAGTGTTGCTTCCTAAGTGTTTGATTTCACAGAAGTGTGATTGACTTGGAGTTACATTGTGTTGTTTAAGTGTCCCTTTATTTTTTTGAGCAGTGTATATAAGGAGTTACATGTGGTAAGTCATAAGTGTTCTGATGGAAACCTGTATGAACAAATAATATATACAAAATTACACTTCAGAGTGGTCTACTTTGCATGTGACCTGGTTACATTAAATTCATTCCCGAGGTCTCTGTAAGGCTGTGCTGGATGGGACTGAAGCTGAATATTTAATAACTACATGTTGTTTCATTGATTGCTTGTGAAATGCTGTTGGCCCAGTTTTGCAAGAGAATGGACTTTCACTCTGTGCACCGGGGAGGGCCGTGTGTGAAAGAACACGGGTGTTCTCCCTGTGACAGTGTGTGCATGCTTAAATAAAGAGAATGACAACTGGAAGTGTTTGCTTTTTTGCACTTTTGTTTTATACTTTATAATTAAAGGATTATTCTATTCTATTCTATACTGCTTTTTGTATGCAGTGGGACAAGTAGCTTAGTGTAATTTCTTTGTTTTCTTTCTGGTTTTGCAGATTAATCAATGTGGTATACAATGTTATATGAACAGAACAGAATGAGTTACAACATGCTTCTTTTTTAAAAAAAAATGGAACCTGGTTTGCGTTTTTTTGTTGTTGTTGTTGTTGTTTTTTTCGCTTTTAGTTTTATGCTAAGCTAAGATATTGCTTGCTAGTTGAAGCCTCATAGCATAATGTTATCAGCATACCATTATGCCAACAGTGTTTTGCTTAAGTCCTCACCAAAAAATGTTCAAATACACACTCACCCATTTTGTTAGGTGGGTTCTGCTGCTCATTAACACAAATATCTTCTCAGCCAGTCAGATGCCTGCAACTTCATGCGTTTAGGCATGAAGACATGGTCAAGATAAGGGTCAGTATGGGGAAGGAAGGTGATTTAAGAGACTCTAAATGTGGCACGGTTGTTGGTGCCAGACTGGCTGGTCTAAGTATTTCAGAAACTGATCTACTCCCACATAACCATCTCTACAGTTTACAGTGAAAGAGAAAATATCCACTGAGCAGCAGTTCTCCGGGCAAAAATGTCTTGTTGATGCCAAGACATTTTTGATGTCTTGCCATCAACAAGACAGTTTGGTCATTCTCTCCAGAGGTCAGGGGAGAATGACCGGACTACTTCAGTCTGAAAGGAAGGCAACAGTAACTCAAATAACTACTCATTACAACTAAGGTATGCAGAAAATCACACCTCTCCCATCACCTAAGAACGGGAGTCATCAAAACTGGACAACATAAGACTGGGAAAACACTGCCTGATCGTCTGAATCTCAGTCTATGTTGCAACATTTGGTAGGTAGGGTCAGAATTTGCAATAATGAAAGCATGGATTCATCCTGTCTTGTATCAGCAGTTCAGGCTGCTGGTTGCATAATGGTGTGGGGAATATTTTCCTGGCACATGTTGGTCCCTTTAGTACCAGTTGAGCATTATTGAAACACTGCAGCATACCTGACTATTGTTGCTGACCATGTCCATCCCCTTTATTTTTTCCAGCAGGATAACGCGGCATATCACAAAGCTCAAATCATCTCAAACTGGTTTCTTGAACATGACAATGAGTTCACTGTACTCAGATGAGCTCCACAGTCACCAGATCTCAATCCAAAAGACCTTTGGGATGTGGTGGAACAGGAGCTTCGCATTATGGATGTGCAGCTCATGATGCTATCATGTTAATATGGATCATTCCTAACTGAGGAATATTTCCAGAACCTTGCTGAGTCTATGCCACAAATAATTAAGGCAGTTTTGAAGGCATAACACGGTCCAACCTGATATTAGCAAGGTATACTTAATAAAGTGTCTTGTGAATGTGTATTTAAAGGAAAAGTTTCATTTCAAGATGAGGCATCTTAAGGAGATATCTGGTAGGCACATAAAACATTAGCCTCTATAGCTATAGAGCAAATATGCACACCCCCAAAAACATGTCAGTTTGAGACTAACCATGCTAACCAGGCTATCCTTAAAAACCTCTGCACAGGGTGCACTAAAGGTTATGGGAGGAACTGAAAGGGCCACAAGGGTCTCCATGTTTATTTAAGGTGAAACCATCACTCAGTTTACATTCCTGCTTTCAGCTGGGACTGAATGGACAAGCAGAACTGATTTATTTTCATAACCAGTAAGCTGGACTGTAGGACGTTTGTGGGTGCAGAGAGTGGATCTTCTTATAAAATGCTTTATTTGGTCTCAGCAGGAAAAAATAACTACAGTCACTCACACAAGGACACTTCATACTGGAGGAGGAATGCCTGTTAGTTAATCACCAGCAGAGTTAGTTATTCTCTGCTGGTGATTAACATTTCTGCGGCCTGGCTGTTTTACTTACATCTGTACAATGAAATTTACAGAGAGAGCTCCAAAGACAAGAAAAAACTAGTGTTTTTTTATTAATTTAAAAAAAAAATCAATGTAGCACTAAACTTTATCCGGTGAGGACTTTTTTTTAGCCCCGTGTGGGTTTTGAAGAATATTCTACTGAGCAGTCCTGCTGTGCTGTTGATTGAATGGCTGTATTTATAAAAACTGATGAAAAAGCGTGTCAGAGCTGGTCACATTTAGTAATCTGTGGGAATGTGTGGAGAATTTCTATCTCTCAATGGATTCCATTGAGAGGTAGGAATGGGAGTTGTGCCCCCCCATCACCCCTCCAAACACACTGTCCCTGCTCTCTGACCACCTGAGTGTCCCCTGATCACATTAAATATTTATATGACATTTGACACAAAGCCGGCATCGAGAGAAGCCGTGTGTTTGGAGGGGTGATACAGGCTTTGCCCTGAGCTGTGTCAGGACACAGTAACACATAACTGGACTGCTGGCCAGGCTTTGCTTTGACTCAGGACCCTGGGGTGTCTGCCATCTGCACCCTGGCATCAATGCATACTTTATACACATTGTGTCATGAAGTGCCATCGGGGATGCAGTTACTGCTCCTTTGAAGACAGCACCTACCCTTGAGTATGTACCCTAATGTCTGGCTATGACCTGTCCCATTTTAACACTAGCATGTGCTGTTAACAGTGTCTGCAGCACTTATTCCAACCCAGGGGTGCATACAGTAGATGGATGGATGAATGAACTTGAGCTAAAATCACTAATACATAGAATAATGCATAGACTCACCAAGAAGAAAAGCAACAAGTGCTGCAGAGTTGTGTTTGTGGTGAAAAACAGCACAACTAGGTCAGTCAACCGCCTGAAAAGACACCACAACTTCCAGTATAAAGAGTGCGTGAAGGCCAAGATAAAACGGTGCAGTGGTTGCTAACATGAAGTGTACCACACCAATTCAAGCATCCATAATAATGAGTGTGTACAGAGCATCAAGTTCACACACTGAAATCACTAACCAATCACATTCCATTTGACCAAAGATATGTGAGCAATAAACATGGTGAGTAATGATGGCTTCAGGAAAGCGCTCAACAACTGGATAAAGATGTGTTATCCCCCGATGCAATTATTTTTCCAAAGTGCAAAATGTTGCACGGAAATAGCAAGACATCTCACAGCTGTGAGTACTTTACTGCAACTTTTATTCACATCCAACCTGCAGGTACAGTGAATGAAGTCAAAGATTATATTTTACTTCTAGGATGTGCAATTAGGTCAGGTGAATAAACACCTTATTTGGCTGCACAGACTAATTAACAGGAATGTAGTATAATGAAAAACTTAAAGCAGTGCTCTCTTTGTCTTAACTTCTGGTTCAGTTGTTTATTTCTACTTTTCTTCACAGAGATGCACTAGATTTAGGTCAATAAGGAGGGTCAGTTTGATTTTCATACAAAGATTTGTACATTGGCAGTAATGCTACACAGCGCTGACGTGAAAGCAGCGTCATGCTTACTTTTTTTGTCATTTTTGAATCACGAGAAGTAATCCTGATGAAATTTACATCACTAATCAAGGCTTCTGAAACGTAGCAAAAACAGCAGCAAAAAAATTACATTTTGTGTTATTTGTCGTGGTCGTTGTTCACTAGGAAGAGGCCTTTATAGTAAAGTAAATGTAATGGAAATGGAAAAAGATGAAAGTATCCAAAAACGTAAAAGAATTAAAAAAAACAAAAAACAGATTAGCTAACTGCCACTTAACAAATACATGGTTTAAAAAAATGAAAGTCTTTTAAATAAAAGTATTTAAAAGAAGAGACAAAAGTAAAACAGCTTGTAGTTACAGTCAAGCTATCTGACAGAAGAACTAGTTAGCATAAAGAAAATGAATAATTATGACAAAGCTAAGAGAGTACAGTAGTTGAAAAGATTATCTAAAACACTAATACCGTAAAACAAAACATTTTTACGGTAATTTATAGTAAAGTAAATATTAGTTAACTAACACTACGTAGTTAATATATGAGGAAGATTAAGGAGCTATTCAGAATTATATTTAAAGTCTTATTGGATAGTGCTGTGAAGGCACAGACAAAGAAAATGGCAACCACTACTCTACAGAACACATTGTCTTTATCTGGCTTCCTCTTCTTTTGCATATAGCTTATTGGGACTTTAAACACCTTTGCTTTTAAGTTCAGCTCTTGGGTATTGGCAGGAGATTTCCCTTGCTCAGGATGCTGATCAGTGGTGTATAATGTGCATTATCCTCTGTAAGAAGTATTAAGGGCTTATTTCGGTAAGACACTCCAGCTCTTTAAATCAGAAGCCAGTCTGCTTGCTAGCTTTCTCTACCAGCTTCATTCAATAAAACGCCCACCAAAGCCAAGAACATTTTGGCAGAGGATACAGTTTTTTTTTCCATTATTCTAATTGACTTTAACCTGTAATCAATATTTATGGCAGAGGCAACCTAAAGGCTTGGAGGACTAAGCGTTTCTCCCTCTTCTCTCTGATTTGATTAAAACTGTAGCTTAGAGGGAAAGGATGCTTCCTGGTTACACTGTAGCTCAGGACAATGGGAGATTTTTTTAGCATCACAATGTAACATAATGTGATCTTCACCGTACTTTTAGCAGAATGGATCTTCAAAGAAATCTAATGGCGTGGCAAACCGAACAATCTGCTGAGAACCATGAATAACTGACATGTACTGTTTATTGAAATGTAAAGGGATAAAATCAGAGAACAAAATAAAGGGCTGTGCGAAAGAAAAGACAAGGTGAAGTGTGTTGACAAAGATGAGAGCGTGAAGAAGGAAGAGGGTAAGTGGGATGAGGGAAGAGAGGAATAAGGGTCGGTGAAGGAGAAGAAACAGTGAGAAATCAAGTCTCCAGAGTGTGAAAGGCCAACAGCCCACGCTGTGATCCCATCTGGCCTCCTCGCTCAGCGTGTGTGTGTGTGTGTGCGCGCGTCTGTGTGTGTGTTTGAGAGAGTGGAAGAGTGCCAGCGTGAGACCTGACCCCATATATGTGTTTGTGTATGTAAATGCAAGGCTGTGAATGTGTGTTTTTGTGCGAGCACATGTCTGTTTGTGTTTGATTGCAAGTGCATGCAAGCGTGCATACAGTCTCAGTGTGTGTGTGTGTGTGTGCGCGCGTGAGGTGAACATGATAGCGTCCACAGGCCCTTTGGCGCTACAGTGTGTCATTGCCTGACCTGTATACATATACTGAAACAAGTCAATGGGGACACATCTGTGGTTCTGACGATACGTGAAACACCCGGAGCTGCTTAGTGAGTGGGTGAAAAACTTCAACTTGATTATTTGTGCTTTGTTGTTCAGAAATTTGCTTTGTAAAGATGATGTGCAGATTTGAGGACCACAGGCATACATCAACCTTTTAAACAAGACCTGTTTGTTTCACTGCTTGTAAGAAACCAATGCTGTATACGCACACAGACAAATCAGTTTGGTTTATTTTTAATTTTCCGAATGGCTTCATCTAATTGGTCACTAAAACTGAATCCATTTCTACAGTTCATACGTGACAACACCAAGAGGAAGCTTAATAAAGCAAAGAGGTGGGTATGCATTTGTACTGTATACAGTTTTATTGTATGTTCATGCTAGCACAGAATTTTGGAGTCTATATAGTGCAGCCCCAGATAGCACTAACAAGCCTGGGAACACTAACTATCGAGGCAGCTCATTATGTAAATAGCTTACAGAAACTTGGCAACCTCAAAAGAATCTCTTGCATTATACAGTGCTTTGCCCTTTTGGCCCAATTTGCCTGGCAATAGTAAACATCCGCACTCGATAATGCTTAAAACTGTGATAAAAAAAATGCAAGCCTAGCACCATAATCCCCTCTGCATCAACAGCAAGTGGTGATGAAACAAACAGCTCTTTAAATCCCACTGAAGCTTCCCTTCCTCATTCCTGGCGCTTCATCTTGTCCCTAAATATCCCCTGACCCATTTCAGGCTTTCGCTGGAGACAGTTTAAACTGTCTTGCATAAAAGGCAGTCTGGGGTAGTTGCTGTAATAGTGTCAACAGTCTGAGGGGTTGATCTGCCCCAACTGTGTTTATAGAGATGTGAAGAAAACTGTTTTTAGTTTTTAATAACTGTTAAAATTTAAGTAAATAAAAAAGCTGAAGCTGTTTGTGCAGGTCAAGTGGTGGCTGTGTGGCAGGCAGAGTGAGGAGACAAGTGCAGGAATTGGCTTAAAATGCAGCTTTATTGCTGGTAACAAACTGAATTAACAAATGAACAGCATGGCAGGAACCAACTGACCGGCTGAGAGACTAAGACTAGGGAGAGAACAGACAAATACACAGAAAATGACGAAAATGTGAAAAACAAAACAAAACAGGAGGCTCAGACAATATATACACAAGAGGGAATCAGGGCAGGGAGGACACACCTGGGAAACACGACTGAACTGAATCTAACTCAAGAGACACAGGAAGCAAAACAGGACATAACGCAGATGAGACAAGAGACTATCAAAATAAAACAGGAAACTAACACTCCGGCTTCCTCCCACAGTCCAAAGACATGCAGTTAGTGGGGTTAGGTTACTTGGTTATTCTATTCTCTCGGGTCATGGATGGATAACTGATTACAGAGACATGACTGGGGAAACAGACCGGGAAGAAAAAGAGCAAACGATCGAGTGTACCTACTACACTCAGTGTCAGCAGAAGTATCTAAAATGCCAGAAAATAAAACTCCCAAACTACAAAATAAAGTAAAATACACACTTTTATATATTTTACCTTCATGTGTGTAGCTGCTGTGTCAAAGTCAGATGTTTGAATGTACGCATTTATAGCTAAGCTGATTCCTGTTAGCTATCTGCAGGACCAGAGTGACAGTAAGTGAAAGGCTACACAATGAACAGCTGAACAAAAACATGAGACACACAAAGTGCTGAAAAATGTTAGAATCTGTTAAATCTGGACAGTCGTGACAAGTTGCTTTAAATCAAACCTGGATCCTTGATCTGTAATCCAAAAATGTTGACTTTTCTGCATCAGTCTGGTGTAAAACCAGCTCACATCCTTTATATTTTTACCTATTAAAATAGACCCTTGAATTAATGAATAATTAATATAAAAATACCACTGATGTAAATGGGGAATAAATAAATACACTGTCATATTCAAAAATATGAATTAACTGAAATAATTTTTAATTCTTTTTTTATTACGTGTGGACCAGTTGATACTTGCTGAGTTATTAGTAGTTAGAAAGTATGATTTATCATTGTATTTAAGGAATTATGACTTGGGCCCCCTTCTGTATGCATATGCACACGCTCTCTGCCAAAGCCACAGCTTTTATGTCTCTAGTCTTGTAAGGTTTTAATGTGCATCAATGTTAATGCAGCTGAAAGAAGATGAAGGTCAAAGCCTTTAATATCCCAGCTTTTAAAATGTGTACACATCACACTTTTTGCACTACATGCAACTGTTACTTGTACAATGAGTCCTATTTTCACCTAAGTTTGAGCACTTCTTTTTGGAGCTTCTTAAACTGTACATTTTGATGATTATGATGATTCTGAGGTAATAAAAAGGCTTAAAGCTAATTCAAACTCAGTTTTCTGGGGTTACAGTCTGATCTGCTGCCACCTAGCATGACTCTGTGAGAGTTTGTCTTTAGTCTATACATGAGACTAAAGAAGACAAACTCAACTCTTAATAAACATGTTTTTGTATCTGCTTCTCTTGCAGCTCAAATGGTAATTTGAAGTGGCAGTAGTCACTAGCTGGCTCAGCTGAGATGAATTCATTAGTAAACAGATTTCAAATATGGTGCCAAAAACTGTTGGCAGATGAACATGATGACAATCAAAAGCCAACGGTTTCTTCTATAGTTCCTCCAAAGCCCCGGTCTGCCTCGGATTGACATTTACTTATTTTAGTTATCTTAGTTATTGGCACTGAACAGACGCCGCTCCTGTCTGGTTCTGTACACCAGTGACCTTCCTGTGGTGCGTCACAGATGAGTTACAGGAAGGAGAAATATGGAAAACTGATTGAAAGGCGAATACAAATAAAGAGATTTTGTCTGCTCTCAGGTGGCCCTTTAAATGTGTCTTTCACAGCAACCTAAAATGACATGAGTACATCTTTAATGCGACCATCTGAATTCATTGAAATCCAAAGAATTTCAGCGTGCTGATTTGCACAGTCCAACCAGATGCTGCCGGAAAGATTTTTCTTTTTCTGCCTGGTGGATCCAGACAGAGTGGCCTTTCACTGGGCTGTGGTAAAGAACGCCTGCCTCCTCCAGCTATTCATTATCTTAAGTGTGTCTGCTGCAGACAGTGAGCACCGAGCATTCAAATGCATGATGGGAAGGACTGCTGCAACCAGCTTTTTAAAAGGGAAGCTCTCACAGGACACTATTAATGAACGAGAGGATGTGATGATGCCTCTGAGATGAGTGACATGTCCAAATCGTCAGGTTTTTGTAACAATGTGAATTTTAAAGTCACATTTTACTCTAATTGATTTTAAAGCATCATTTTTACTTTTGAAATTTCCTGTTTTTAATTTCAAGTGATATTTGGGGTCCATCAGTACCAGGCCTGGAGAATATTTACACCCGTCACTACAACAAATTGCAGTGTAGAGAGATGGAAATGGAAAAGCAGCACTACTTACTATTACTTAAATTGGACATTTTTAATGCCTTGAAAAAAATAAGATTATCCTACACCAAGAACATCTCATGCTGGACAGTTGAGGCTTCGCTCTTTTTTTTGTCTAATAAATCATTTGGTCAGTGGGCCGCTTCAGTTTTCTGTGATTACTGAAACGCAGTTAGCAACTTGTCATTTACTGTACTTTAAGTACAAAAAAAATTCTGTAGGATAAATTATACAGGGTAAGATAAATGAAAGTAAGCAGACTCTGAGTCATGGTTTGGATAGGCCTTGATGAAGGGCTCTTTGAGGCTGATCAGCCCCACCTAAGGACATGCACTTCGACATGTGTCAGACCATTAGTGTTGTATAATGAGCCAGGAAGAGAAGCAGGTCAGGGCTGATTAAGCTAATCTTTTAACAGACTTCCTTCATCTTCTCCTGATTAAAACACCATAAATGTTAAATGGCTGCTGTTGCCTAGGTGAGATTAAACGTGTGGGGCGAGGGGCGTGTGCCTTCTCATCCAGCAATGTTACAACCTCATTACATTCAAGATTCAAGATATTCATTTTACATTCAAGATTTTTGTTCTTTCGGTCATCAGCATTAATTTCCACTTTAATTCTGGTTTGGATATTTGACATTAGATCTCCATTTAACTGTATACAGGTCATCAGGGCTGGAGGACTCAAATGTTTAACAGTTTAACAGGGTTAATGAAAACCCTCAGGATGAATGGAAGGTAAGTCATTCTGATCAGGAAAGTGTTCACAGATAACTCTCTCGTTGGGCATCTGTGGAGGAGGTAAAGAAAAAGGTTGGTGGTTCGACCATCGGTCTCGCCAGTCTGCATGTTGAAGTATCCTTGGACAGGTTACTGCACAAGTGGCTGTTGGAATGTAAAAATAGAAAGGGTCTTGGAGTAGAAAGAGTAGAAATGCGCTATATAAGTAACAGCCCATTTAGCTGGGAAAAGTTTATTTATATAGCACCAATCGCCACAATAGTCACCTTAATGCACTTGGTAAAGACCCTGCAATAGTAGAGAGAAAACCCCAACAATCAGATAATTCCCTAAAAGCAATCACATGGTGACAGTAGGAAACAACATTCAGCAGAACCAGGCTCAGGGAGGGGCGGCCATCTGTCGTGACTGGGTTAGGCTAAGGGGAGAGAGACTGCTCAGGTAAGGAACCAACAGGAATAAACAGTCCTCCTCCTGTTCCTCTGAGTTTGGGTCCCACTACCTAGAGCAGGGGTCCCCAACCTCTGGACTCTGGTACAAATCCGGACCCCAAGAGGGTTTTTTCCAGACCGCAAAGCGTTTTCCCGTTTACTATGTAGTTAGATATTTTATTCCTGCCAGCTGCTGTGGCTGACTTTTGAACAGGCGCGACGGGCAGCTGTGGGTCAGCGACTTTCTGGCCCACACTCCAAGCCAGCTGGTGGCAGTATTGCACCACCAACTGCCAAAAAAACCAACAAAGAAGAACAACCTGTGCAGGCCCTTCAACTCGGGTTGCTAAGTTACTAGCTTGGGAGTTTGCGCTTGCTGACAGTACAATGATGACTTGGTAGTGCACAGATGAGTGAGTAAAAGAAGATGGCTTTGCCAAAAATATGTAAAGTGGATTATGAAAATCGGACATTTAAAGATGATTGGACAAAAGTCACTCACAGCTGACTAATGAACATTTGCATTCATACTTAAGAATTGCATTGACCCCATTTCACCCAGAGTTTAAAATGCTAGCTGCAAATGTCCATACAAATTTTTCCCACTGAAGTGAAAGCCATCACTGTTTTGCAGTATGTTTTAAGTTACACTGTGTTGTGTTTGTCAAACATATTACTGCACAGTTTAAAGCACTTCTTAATTTCCCTGACTGTTGAGGGTTTTTTAGGTGAATTGTTTGCACTTAAATGTTGTCCCAAAAAGTTGATTCTGTTCATCTGGACGTAGCGTTTTCACTCATCCAAGTGACTTCTCTAGTCACAGCTGACTGCAGGTTTCCCCAACCTTATAAACAGTACATTTGCACAATAACTGAAACCACCCACTGAATGAACAATGAGCTGTGAGGTCAGTTCCTTGATCATTAATATGCAAATTGTCATGACCACTGTCAACAACGACTGATCAATGGCCATGAGTACATTCACAGAGAGTTGGGGGATGGCTGCAGTCACAGCATTGTAAGATGGTGAAAGATGTACCCTTAGGCCCCCTACTCGATTCAGAGATGGTCTTTCCCTTTTCACATACTTCTTCAGGAGTCACTTGGATGAGTGACGAAACGTTTCTCCCACTGAAAACGTTACGTCAAGATGAACAGAATCAGCTTTTTGGGGATTTACTTTCCTGGAAGGGTTGAGCATGCATCAAGACACCTTAATGTTGGTTCATGTGCAGTAGATGTGGTAAAGATTATTGCATAATTTCATTGTTAAATTGTTTTTTGTTTAATATTAGTACTTGAACT
>VVHJ01048771.1:0-12720 GCA_015107715.1 Tylochromis polylepis | reverse complement strand
ATTTACATGCACAAACTGGAGTCTATTAGATAGATATGATACAAACCACTGCAGTGCAGTACCTGTAATACCTACAGCATGTTCTAATCGCTCTAATAGGATATTATGGTCAACAGTATCGAACGCTGCACTAAGGTCTAGCAGGACAAGCACAGAGATGAGTCCACTGTCAGAGGCCATAAGAAGATCATTTGTAACCTTCACTAAAGCTGTTTCTGTGCTGTGATGAGCTCTGAAACCTGACTGAAACTCTTCAAATAAGCCATTCCTCTGCAGGTGATCTGTTAGCTGTTTGACAACAACTCTTTCAAGAATTTTTGATATCAAAGGAAGGTTGGAGATTGGCCTATAATTAGCTAAGACAGCTGGGTCTATCTATCTATCTATCTATCTATCTATCTATCTATCTATCTATCTATCTATCTATCTATCTATCTATCTATCTATCTATCTATCTATCTATCTGACTGTCTGTTTATCTTTGTTGTTAAAAGATCAAGGAAGTAATTCTAAGAAAAGAATAAACCATCTCCTGGCAGCATGTGGCTTCAGTCCATCTTGCATTACTACCTGACTGGAAGCAACAACACTCACCCTGTGACTATTTGATACTTCCTCTTATACCCTGGAAAGCTGAGCGCGGTCTCCTAAAGCACAGGTATATCCTTGAGATAATAACCACGAGTAACAAGGAAGGAGAAACTGGGGCAGACTTCTAGATGCCTGAAGCTTTGTCAGAATTCACCAGTATTATTATTGCTGTATGTGGGCCATCGCTGGCACAGCTTGACTGAAGCCTGTGGCAGCAACCTGAGAGGCTGCCAGAATGTAGGTTAACTTAGGTTATGTAACCTGGAGTGTGAAGTGAAAGAGCAGCAATGTTTGTGCTCTGACTCTCTTCTGACAGGCCGTGGGGCCAATTCGCAGAATATGGGTGCATGACAATGGTGAGGAAAGCAGCTCTAAAATAATGAGCTGATACTGAGCGGCCACATACGAGTGGCTTTAAATCTGAAAAGTGTAAAGGAATCAGGTCAGGAGTCTGGGTCAGTTTGCACTGCGATGGCTGCACGGATACAGTGAGTAAATACAGCCAGTTGTGAAAGAATTGCTGAATATTAACGAATGTAGGAACAAAAACTTTGACTTTCTCTGCTGCACGGGTGTGAAAAGGATCATCCGCCTGACACATCTGAGGCACACAGCATGCGACACAGTCACACCATGCGTGGTAACAGCCTGCAAAAAGGAACAGGAAACTCCAACTGTATTTGCTCAAATGTATTTTTGTCCAGGCAATGTGATTGTGCTATAAATAGCCACGTGAAGCGTCACGTAGCACTTTGATGATGTGTTATGAGTAAGTCGTACCAAGCTCTCTGAGAGGATCCTTCAAGCTGCAAAATCTACCTTGAGTCAAATATGCAGATTCTAATTTTAGCAGACAAGAACAGACATAAATTCATTTATGTTCCATTTCTCTGCACTATAATCTTTTACTGCTGCACTGTCTCTCTGTGTTTACTCCCCACGCAGGTCACACACACACACACGCTGCACTACAGTGATCCCAGCCAAAGTGGGTCACTCTCTCGTAACACACTTCCACAGAGTGCTGAAGTCAGGATGAGCAGCCCTTCCTCTGATCAGAGGATTTGGACCAGCAGATATTTAGGCATTAGTGCAGTTATTATTTAACCCTTTCAAACTGCAGCACAGATCTGTATCAACACAAGGGGGTCAAAGCTCGAGCCCAGGAGTATTTTGGGCACATCCATCTTTCCGTTCATCTGTCTGTCCATCTGTTTTGTCTGTCTCCCCCGAGCTTCATTTTCCTCCCAGTCGGGGACGTGGAGCACAGCCTATGATTATCTTTAAAAGCAGAGGCACTGGAATCTTAAATCCAGCCGCTTTACCTTCACTCAGCCACAAGGTTCACGCTGTAAGAAAAGCTCCGTTTGGATAGCCCATAATGAGTGTGTGCGTATACATGTTATAGGCTTTAATTTATGACAACATCTGCTTGTGAGGAGTGTGGCGTGAAAGCAAGAAAGACGATTTTTCTTTGCGTTAAACGGGCAGAGGCTTTACATCCAAATCCATAATCCAGACCATCTTCAGCTCTTCTGCACTGCAAAGCGTTTCTTAAAGAAGTGCCTGACTGGAACCACTACTCCTACCAATGTAACAGGAAATATATTAAAGAAAAACAACGCAAACGTCACGGGCTGTATCTCACGTTTAATGATGGTCTTATCACAATTTTACTACAGGTCTAAAGGTGGCTGACAAAGATGCGAAAGCCATGTTTAAATAAAAGGATTGAAGCCCCGAGAAAGTCTGAATACTTTTGAAATACTATTATTTTTATTTTATTTTCACTTAAAGTAAGTTCTGTAGTTCTTTTATGTTTTTGTTTTCTATTTATTTATTTGCAAATGCGTTGATTTGATACTTGCCACAAAATAATAATAATAAAGAAAAAAAAATACACCCTACATAGGAATAAACATAAACGTTGCCAAGGCACTACGTGTCCTAAGTCGTTTGTAATAGTGGCTGAGTGCCTTCTGATAATAATCACAAGCTGGAGGTTTAAAGGTTATTTACCAGCACATCGCCAGTGGGAACAGTACAGTGTAAACACAACAGACAGGAATCTGTGGGCAGCACTGAGTGAGAGGCGTCTCCCGCCTCTACGTGTGTCACCGTCTGCGTCAAGACAGACCGAGCGGCCACAGAGGACTCGTGGTAAGCAAGAGGACTACCTGCGCGACACTTCCGGATTATTAAACTAAACGATTGATCTTTGGCTAATGAATCTATGGGACAAAATAGTAATAAAGTACGAGAGAGTCGTGATGGAAGCTTTCATACTGCTAATGAGTAAATATTAGGCTCTTGAAACGTTTACGTCGAGGCTAATGACGCCATTGTTATGCTAGCGTCTTACATATTATTGCTTTCTTCTGCGCGAGGTTTAAGCCGCGCTGAAACGTCAGCGTACCACAGTACGATGGTAAGTGATACAAAACGCTCAGCGTTAATGACAACGAGAAAGCTGTTGCTGTGTTATGAGGCGAAACTGCCGTGTACGTGATTTCCCAAGAAACATAGTTGAGGTCTCGAGGAGGGGGGGAACTATCTTGACGCTGTGTTTCGTGTCTTTGGGAGCTCCCAGCCAGTCCTCTCATGATCACACTGGTACTAGTGTGTCGCTTCACTTAAACACAGGCGGACACACAATGCTCAGCTGGCTGGACGGCGGACAGGACACGTAACTTTGTGTCAGTTTGCTCCTCCTTTGTTACTATGCTGTGTGTTACTTTGTGGTGAGTAACTCAGGAAAAAAAGCTCTCTGTCAGTAATTACGTTAACCTATAGAGTGAGTTGTTTAATGCTTTTTCACTTCTCTTTATGCTTATAAGAACTGTGTAGCATATTTCTGTGAAACGTGATAAGTTGCAGTTTTTCTGCTTCATATTTCACACTTAAACACTTAACAGATAAAAGTAATGTTGAAGAAAACTTGTGTGTGTGTGTGTGTGTGTGTGTGTGTGAGTCCTGTGCTTACGCTGGTTTAATGGGACCATGGCCGCAAGTGTTTGCCCTGTAGCGGGCAGCGGGGAACAGTGTTGTCATTGTGGCTGATATGATCGGTGTGTGTGTGTCTCCCTCCGCGAGGTGAAGAGGTCAGCTGCCTAATGACTGTTATTATGCCAAACAGGAAACGACTTCTACTCTCTTCCAGTGAAAACTCCGCGTAACATTCATTAAGGCATTTAATGTGTGTCTGAACGCTTTATTCTATCCTTGTATTGTTGTGGTATTTTGGTGTTGAAGTGTGTTTTGGTTTTGGTTTTTTCTCTGAAAGTCCTGCAACCTCTTCTTAATCACTTGTGTGCGTTAACACAGTGTAGTACCTCCCTCTTACTGTTACACGTTAACGCGCACGCGCACTCCCCGCTGCTGCTGCTTTGAACCTTTAAATTATTGATGTGGTCTCAGCGGACACCTAGGCGAACTGTGAGCCTTTTCTGCTCTGTCAGATATTAAATGTAATAAATGTGATAGAACTGGAACAAGAGGGTGCTATAATAACACTGCTCTGCAGTATTAATTAGGCACAGCTCTCACTCTGATTCTGGAAACCTTGAGCGTGACAATGCAGATGCTTTTCACCTGAGATAAATTCCTTTCCAGCTTTCTTTGCAGCAATGGGTCCTTTTGTGTAAACAGTGTAGGAGCTAAGCTAAGTCTCTTGTTTCATCTCGTATTTGCTGATGGATCCAGGAAGTTGCTCAGTCTGAGTGCACACGCACACACACGCGCACACACACGCGCACACACAGCCTCACTGGTTTAAGGTATTTGCTTACTGCAGACAATCAGAAGCCTCGTGTGGACCCTGGCTGACTGTGTATTAGTGCAGGGCAGTGACGGACTGTCAGTGCAGTGGTTTACATTCCTTTTCTCTGACAAAAAGAAGAAATGCTTCTGGTGTAACTGTGGGTGTGTGCGGTATGTTTTCAGTGGCTTGTGTTAAGTTCAGTCTGAATCCCGGTCCTGTTACTTATTGGATCACAGTAGCATGCTCATTGCAGATGTTTCTAACTGTTGGGAAAGGAGAATAAGAGCTATATGCCGGGCTTCACATTTTAATTATTATTTTTTTATTGCAATTTCTTTTTATAACAGGACAAAATAGGGGTGCAACAAATTCAAACACAATTCATTCAAACAGTCTTGAATACCGAATAACTCTTTTTACCCCGAAACCCCAAGAAACCTGCATATTCACTGACTTCCTTTGACTTCTACAATATTATTCTCACATGGATTTTTGGAGTTTTTGGAATGGTTCTCAAGCAAAACCACATAAACATCTATAAGCCAAGTTATTCTTTGAGGAAATTGTGCTTTGGTGTTTTCAGAGCTTATACTACTCAAACCGGTCGGTCGGTATTTGAAAATACTTAGCAGAACAAAAGCAGTCGTCTGCTGCAGCCCTAAAACAAGCAGTAAATGGCATATTTACAGCTTTTATTTTCTGTTGCTACTCACTTTTTCTCAGTAGTTTAGGAAAGTCTTGCCAAAGTTTGCAACCCTCAGAGTTTGTATTTCCATGTTCACATCCAAAAATAGCATTCACTTGAACCATTACATCCCCCACCCCACCCGAGCTCTTAGCGCACAACCACTGGACAGCCCGTTTCCACGAATTCCTCACAAAAAAACTCGAGGAATCGCTGGAATGTTAATTACTCAGCGGGGGAAAGAACAAGAAAAAGAAATGGTGATAAATATATAACTGATTTCAAAAAAGCTCATCTTGTTGTTAGTCAACAAAAGATTTCTCTTGACATTGTTCCACTTACGAAACATGACTTTGTAGGATAATCACTATCAGGACTGAATTAGCCTAAACAAACTTGTGACCTGAAACTGGCTCGACCAGCTGACACGCAGCTTTCGGCAGGAAGATCGGTCTTTCCCTCAGCTTTTGAAACGTGCTGTTTATGGTCTCAGTTTCCAATACACGTGGGAACACAGCGCTGTCACAGTATCGTTCAGCTGTCTTGAATAGTTGTTCCAGTATTAAAATGCTGATTTGCATAAGGTCTAATTGTAAATGACTAAAATCCATGCCTTTTTCTTCTTGTGTAACCCGTTTCCCTTTTTGGTTCTGCAGAATGCATATCACCCACCGCAGTGCAACGATGAGAGGCATCCTTAAGAGAAAGTTTGCAGAGGTTGATGACAATGCCTACTCATCCTCCTCCTGCTCGTCTCCTCCATCCTCCCTCTCCTCTCCTGCCTCCTCAGAGTCGGACTCTGACGGAGAGCGTGGCTCTTCTGAAAATCAAGATTTCACACCTCGCAGCCCTGCTTCACCCACCAGTTTGCCCAGTGAGTCTCCAAACCAGCTGTTTTTTTTTCCCCTTGTCTTTCAAATAATGCAAACCTCTTCCTTATCTGTCTACTTTCCCATCAGCTTTTTATAGGAGTGTCTCTTATCGCCCCGCAGCAGCACAGTTATGACTGACTGATATGAAAACGCTAACCTTAGGGCTGTTCTAGATAACACAGAGGCAGGATGGCTCGCCTCTGGACTGCCTGGCCGGTTGTGTAGAAGATCATTTGCCTGAGCACTAGGAAGTTGTGGAATCAATTTGAATAGCAGGGTCACTTTAAACAAGCCATATCGAATGGCCTTTATTCAAATATCACAAGGCTGCACACCCCATCTATCATCACTGGAAGTGCTTATAGTCACAAAATGTGAGGCACCAAAGAACAGGATAGCCATAGATGTTACTGTGGGGGCAATCAGGCTGACACAATTATAGATCTGTAGATACAGGAGGATATCAAGCCACGTCCAGGCGCCGCTAAGCAAATAGTTGAGCCTCAGAAGCGAAACAAGCTGCACTAACAGAACACACATTTCACACACATAAAGGAGAAGGGAACTGGCACACAGACGGACTGAGAGACAGCAACAGCACACACATGGGAGAGAGCGAGACAAGAGGAGAAGTTGAATGTCCCAAAGGACAGAGATTCGTAATGAGGCACCGGCAGCCAGAGGAGAGAAACGGAGAGGTCTGTGGGTGGCCGATGCTTCACCACAGGAAGTAAGAGGATCGGGAGGTGAAAATAGGAAGAGCGAGCTGGAGGAGGGAAAAGACGGACACAGACACATGCTTTGGGTCGTGTCCAAATAAACAAAGGTTTGGGGGAAAGGTTTTCAGAATATGTACAGTAATCTCTTGGACAGCACAAACACGGTGTCTGCTAGACTTGATGGATTCGGTGTGGAAGTGCCTGGACAAACAGCAGCTGAGGCAAGCTTAGTCAGCTGGTCTCCCTTGTTTACTGACTTTTGCAACTGGAGTTCAGCCTCAGTTATGCGTGAAGGTCAGGCAATTTGTTGAAGCCAAACTGTTACATCAAGCAGTAACCCGATGAATGGATTGAAACCTAAACTGCCAGTGCCTGATTATACTGTGATAAACACTCAAGTAGCAGCAGGCAGTAAAGCAGATCACGTCTGTCCCCCTCTCTGTTTTGTTGATCAGCCTGTTGTTGCAATCGACACGTCTTGGTATTTCCTTTGTACATGTGTTCAACTGTTGACCCTGGCCTCTGTAGTGAAGCACCTGTAGTGTGTCCCCTAGTGGCCACGCTGAGAACTGCAAAGCCTGTGTCACAACTCGGCCTGTATTTATCAGGCATCAAGGAATCTTTTCCTGGAATCGTGCTTCATGTGAAATTAGGAGAAAAGGGACTTGAACAGTACTTCAAAGCAGCACTTAACTTTGAGCAAGGCGGACTCTGTCTGTGAGAATGTGGCATTGCAGATTTATTTTTTCTGATGGTAATGATTTGGAAACATAAAAAATAGAGCTGTAGGATCTGTGTGTATACCTTGGTGACCAAGTTGAAAAGCTTTGTTTAATTTGTTTAAAGCACCCCTTTTATACTCACGTCAAACAGCACTTTATGCAAAGATTCTTCTAGAGTAGCTTTGTATGATTCACATATTCAAAACCAACCGACCCTGATTTAATCCACTGTCTGAAACAAGCCATGTCATCTCCCATTCCTTTTACTCTGATTGGGTGCCCCTCACAGACAAAAGGTTTAAACAGTTGATGGACAATTATTTGAAACTTTTGTCATTTTTAATAATAAGGAAAAGAATAATAGGTGCGCTTTAAGTAACTTAACAGATACATCTCTTTTATTATCGTTAAGGGGGTTAATTTCAGGGGAATGAGTCTATATTCAGAAGTACACAGTCATTAAGGACCCTTTATTTAACATAGTCCTTTTTTTAATTCTGTCACTGTTAAGCCTTAATGTCCTTATTCTTCTTTGGGAATACTTCATCTCAAAATCCATGTCTTAGTTATTCCTGCTGAAGTAAAGCAAAAATACATTTCTGTTTCCTGGCCTCTCCTCCTTTCAGGGAGGAGAAAATGACAAATAATACCTTATTTGACAGAAATATAGGAGGTATTTCTAACCATATAACACACAGAGGTGTATCATTCATGGGTAAATGAAACCCCAATTTACAAAAATAAATAAATAACCAGTTTATTTTAACAATGAAGATTTTCCTGTTTGGGAATTGCCAAAACTTCCTCTACACAGGAAATATTATTGCATCAGAATTCTTTTGGCCAGGATGGACTGATATTTGATTTTGCTGACAAACAAGCTTATGTTTTACAGTATAAGTATGGTCTCATTTACTAGCACACCAGATGCTTACTTTACACCACGACCAGGTAGTTCCTCAGTTTACGTGACGATTCTGCTGTTTATTTTCTAAACGCAACCAGCTCACTCCATCCTGAAGAGGCCTAAGCTTGCAAGCAGACCGTGCAGCGTACGCTTTGACCAGGTGACAGTGTTCAGCTTCCCGCGGTGCCAGGGCTTTACCAGTGTGCCCAGCCGTGGAGGTGCCACCCTTGGCATGGTACGGAAGCACAGCAGCCTTCAAAGCTACACGATATCCGAGCATGCACAGGAACAACGGCACAGGTGCAGACAGAGGCTCAGAGACAGACGGAGGAAAGAGCGGTTTGAAGCATTAAAACACAAAGTAGGTGCATTTGATTTCTAAACTTTCGCGGCGCCTGACTGCGTGACACCTCTCTGACTTTTTTCTTTTGTGCTCACTCCAGCTGATTACCAGTGGGGCCATTGACCAGCAGGAAGCAGACAGGCTCACTGCAGATCAAATCCTAGATGAAGACACTGACAGCGACGTCAGTGATAGCGATCGGGAGGACAGAGGTTTCCTTCAGCCATTCTCCTCTAAACAACGCCAAGCCATCCTCCAAGCAGCAGGGGTCAAGTTCATCGACAGGGAGGAGAAGAGGCAGCTTCATGCCTTGCGACTCTCTAGAGAGACCTGTGGATGTGACTGCCGAGGCTTCTGTGAGCCGGAGACCTGCGCGTGCAGTCTGGCAGGCATTAAGTGTCAGGTACATCTCCACATACACAGAATTTCTTCTCCAAACCTTCCCTCCATAAAGGATAGTTTCAACATGTGAAATTCAGACTGATTTGAATGTAAATTGTAGTCTAAGGTGGGTACGTATGCATGTGTATAGTCAGATGCTGAAGGGTGGTTATTGTTTCACCTACGTTTGTTTCTTAGTGACTCACTGATGCAGAGAATCAGCGAATCACTAAGCTGAGTCAGCAGGTTCTGTTTATGAACCTGTCCTTGCTATTGTCACACACACAGGTGGACCGCTCCAATTTCCCGTGTGGCTGCAGCAAAGACAGCTGTGGAAACATTCAGGGACGCTTCGAGTTTGACTCCCGCCGCGTGCAGACTCATTACATCCACACTGTCATGAGACTGGAATTAGAGCGCCGTTTGCAAGATGAAAAACAGAGCTCCGAGGACCGGGCTGGACTTACAGAGGTGATTCAACAGCATGAAGAGGAGGAGGAGGAGGTGTGCACAGAGCAGAATGCACAGGACAAGAGCTGTCCCTTTGGCTTTACCTCAGAGGAGGTTGGCCTTCCTGTCACCATGCCTGCCACCCCTTCATTCCATTTCATCCCAGAACGCTTGGTAGTGGAGGAGAACAGCTGCAGCAGCGATATGACTGAATCCTCTTGCTCCTCCTCTGACAGTGATGCAGGAGGAGGCTGCAGCGGGGGTCACAGTCTTCCTGACGTTGATGGAGGGCTGAGCCGTGCTCTTAGTCTCTGTGACTCGGACAATAATAACTACTCCTCATACAGCCACCTGAGGCTTCAAAGAGACCCGGTGACACAGCACAGCGGCGGCTCTGCCACTCACAGCAGCACTACTGACAGCACGGGACCACACACAGTCGACACATTCACAGACAACATAAGCAGGAGCTCAGTGACAGATTATCTCGATGAAAATGCGAATCAACCCAGAGACGTCTTCGACGACGACACTCTCGACGGCTTGCCAAACACGCCCTCTCCCACTGTGGACTATTCCTTTGGCAGATACATGGACTTGAGTCTGTCCTCCGACTCCGACCTGGAGTTCTTTGACAGCGATTACCCCTGCGGACCACTGCACAGCTCTTTCAAAGGGCACAGACACCCAGACAGTTTTCGCCACCTCCAGCTGTTTAGCTCCGTCAGTTTGCCACCGTACGAGTCGAGCACCCACCTCCTGGAGTCTCTGATCGGGTTAACTGAACAGAACACAGAGTAGATTCATTCGGCCACTGATACCCAGCTTTTTTTTTTTTTTTTTAAGCAGATTTAAGGAATTCTTGTGATACGACAAAAGAAACTGTGTGAGAGAATGTAATGTCCAGAGCACTGCTTTTATGTATTTGTAATAAGATTTTGATGGACAAAGAATAATGGATGATCACGTATTTTTCCTAGCTGGATATTTTTTTACTGCTGAAAAAATATTTGCTTTAAGTATCTGAAGAAGTATTTGCCTAGAATATGTCTTTTTTTTAATTTCCCCAAACTATATAATAATAATCTGCTGTGTTATTTAATGTCTTGTCATCGTGCCCGTACCATAGAGAGTATGCAAGAAGAGAGAGCTTCCATGTGCATAGAAACACGTGTATACTGCTGGAAGGTGGCCGAGACAGGCTAGAGCTAATCCACTGTGACTCATGACCCCAGCCTGTAGTATGTGAATATTTTTTCTTAATAACTGCCAGGGTCACTGTGGATTATCTGTTATGTGCTCAGCAGTATGGTCAGAGTGTGTCTGTGATGGAGTAATAAAATATTTTTATTTATTTGATTGCAGTTTTTTTGTTTGAGGTGCAATTTTGTATGAAAATCATATGAAAAACATAATGTGAGTCCTAAGCAAGAAAAAGACTTCAGGATCTCTCTTTGACTTCTTTTACCAGACATTATAGTTATTATAATAACTTTAGTCAGCGGTTTGGAAAGTGCTACAAAATATTCATTGTCACATCACACATTTTTATTTTTATAAGTACAGGACAAACACAGGTGTTATATCAGTGAAGACCATCACGTGTTCCAGTTGTAAGTAATACCCTGACCCTGACCCTGGCTCGCACAGTTATCAGTTGTGAATTACACTTTGCTTAGGCTTACTAAATCTCCTGTAGGAAATCTCTATTTTTGTGGTTGTTTCCAAGTGCTCCCACTACTTACACGACAAACCAAAATCCAAAAATGTTGTCCAGAGTAAAATGTAAATGAAAATAGAAAGCGCAAATCTGCCAATCTGTCTCAAAAAAGCAGCAATGAAAGGTTAGAAATGTACAAAAGTGGCACTAAAAAGAAACAGCTGGACCAACATTTTTCAACTATACACTAGAAAAAGAACATTTTACACATGCAGAACTTCTCAGAAGTAAATATGAGCAAAGATTCACTAATCAGCTTTAAAAATGTGTCTACAAATTGTGGAATAATTTCAGCATAATGATCCTCAGTGTAAAAATGTGAAGACTGAACACAGTGTACTGTGCCGTCCACAAATGCAGATTGATGTTGTGCTAAGAAGAAGAACGTGAACATGAGCCCGTCTTCTGTGGGTCAAAGCTCATTTCAAATGGATCGAAGCAAAGTGGGAAACTGTTCTGTGGTCACAGGAATCAGAATTTAAATTCTCTTTTTGTTTTTCCCATCAGCACCCAAAGCCTTCATCTCTCATGTTATTGGAGCGCATCGGTATCTGTGGAAACGGCAGTTTGCACATCTGGAAAGGCTCCATCAATGACATAATGTATATAGAGGTTTTACAGCAACATATGATCCAACCAGATGACATCTTTTTCAGGAAAGGTCTTGCATATTTCAGAAAGACAATGCTAAACCGCAATCAGCGGCTATTACAACAGCGTGGCTTTGTATAGAAGAGTCCGGCCTTCCTGCAAGCCAGAGCTTTCACGAGGTAAAGCATCATGGAACAAAAAAGTAGGACCAATAAGACCCAGGACTGTTTAACAGTTAGAATCCTCATCAGACAAGAATAGGACAACATTCCTCTCCTCAGTTCCCAGATGTTTACCGACTGCTGTTATAAACAGAGGGGATGCTACACAGTGGTAAACATGGCCCTGTCCTAACTTTGTCTGATATGCGTTGCCGCCATCAAGTTAAAAATGTGCAAAATTTCTTAGAATAGAAAAAGTCCTTATTTTAAACACTGAATATGTTTTGTGCGTCCTAATCATATCAGATATGGGTTTATGAAATTTGTAAATCATTACATTCTACACTGCTCAAAAATAAAAAAAGGAAACACAAAAATAAGACATCCCAGATCTGAATGAATGAAATCTTCTTATTAAATACTTTGTTCTTTACATAGTTGAATGTGCTGACAACAAAATCACACAAAAATGATCAATGGAAATCAAATGTAGCAACCCATGGAGGTCTGGAATTGGAGTCACACTCCAAATGAAAGTACAAAAACACACTACAGGCTGATCCAACTTTGATGTAATGTCCTTAAAACAAGTCAAAATGAGGCTCAGTAGTGTGTGTGGCCTCCACGTGCCTGTATGACCTCCCTACAACGCCTGGGCATGCTCCTGATGAGGTGGAGGATGGTCTCCTGAGGGATCTCCTCCCAGACCTGGACTAAAGCGTCCACCAACTCCTGGACAGTCTGTGGTGCAACGTGGCGTTGGTGTATGGAGTGAGACATGATGTCCCAGATGTGCTCAATTGGATTCAGGTCTGGGG
>VVHJ01048770.1:0-10583 GCA_015107715.1 Tylochromis polylepis | reverse complement strand
AGACAGGAATTGGACAACATTCCTATTCCTAAACTTGAGCAACTTGTCTCCTCAGTCCCCAGACATTTGCAGACTATTATAAAAAGAAGAGGGGATGCCACACAGTGGTAAACACGGGATGTGTTGATGCCATGAAATTTGAAATCAACTTATTCTTCCCTTAAAATGATACATTTTCTCAGTTTAAACACTTGATATGTCATCTATGTTGTATTCTGAATAAAATATTGAAATTTGAAACTTCCGCATCATTGCATTCCTTTTTTATTCACAATTTGTACAGTGTCCCATTTTTTTGGAATCGGGTTTGTATATGACGCAACAGTTGTGGAAGTGGCAGGCTAACAGTAAACCACTAACAGCAAACCTACGGCATTACATGAATGATGCAATTAAAACATGCCATTACCTTACATGTTTTTCTCCCTCACAACACCGATGCAGTCCTTGGCATGTTTTGGTTTCTTTTACATTTGGATCTGTTCCCGTCTCCCCCAAAATACTTTCCTTGTTTTTGTTTTTTGTTTTTTCTTCTTTCACTGTGTTTTATTCAATATCCAGTGTGTTTTATGTACTTCTGTAGTGCATGTGACTTCTCAGGGCCACCATATATTAGACATTTATATAAGGTTTATCATAATTTTGCAAGTGAATTATTCAGTTAATGCCAAAAAAGTGCTGTGTAAGGTCACAGTGACCTTGGCCTTTTGCCACTAAGTTTAATCAGATCATTCTTGAGAACTTTGCAGTCTTTAAGTTATGTGTAAGTATTCTTTAAGAAATACCATGTTTGCTAGAATTAGACAGACAGATGGATGGACGGATGGGCAATCTGAAAACATTATGTCTTCGGCATTGAGGCATAATAAAACAGCAAAAAAAAGTGAGACAAAAAAATGCAGAAGTAGATTGTTTTAGCTTGCTCTCTGGATGGTTGCCTTTTGTACTTTAAAATCACAAGAACAAAGAAATTATCCTCGTGTGAGTTTTGTGACTGTATGCACTCTAATACCAGCCTTGCATTCCTTGGTTTGTACTCATTTAGACAAATAGCTTGAAAACTTCAAATGAAAATGAATTTAATTCATGCCGCTTTACATTTCCATTTAGCATACACTGAGGTGAAACCCTAAACTTTCCTTCGCTTTGATTGGAACCTAAGAATCCTCCTTTCAGAGTCGCAACCTGTTCTCATTACAGGAAGACGAAATATGTAGGAGGTGCAGTAATGCTGGAGAAGGCTGAGGGTGAGAGTGAAGGAGTGGGAGAGAAAGAGAAAAGGGAAATGAAAGGGAGGAGGGGGAGAAAACTGACAGACAGCAAGCTGTCACTTTTGTTCCTCAGAGAGAGGGCTTGGTTTGACATCATTTGAGAGTAAAGCTGCCAAGTTATATGCAAAGAAGTGGCGACAGATGACAGTCTTCTTGTGACTGGTTTGTTATAAAGAAGCAATTGTCAGTATTGAGGACGTGTGCTGAAATTACCAGTTGTGCCAATCAAGCTTATATGGTATTTGAGAGTGAAAAGAAATGAAATGCAAGTGATTACAAACAAAATTCGATGACAGACTGTTAAATACATTTGTTCCTCAAGGGGAAAATGTTTGATAAGGAGATTCTGGGGCTTTGAATATAACGACAGATATTTCTGATGTTCATGCTGTAGCAGTTCTTTATGTTGGACATGTATCAGAGTAACTTTGGCAAATGACTGGTGGTGTACTTTATCCAGCCACTTCATAATTTGTTTTGAGCAAGTGTTTTTCTCTCTGGGTAGATAAAATAGGTTTGTGTCATTTCGTAGCTCCATCTGTTAAGTTGGACCAAAGTCACATTACTTGTGCACATACTATGCTTCACACACAGGCATGCATTAAGAATAGAGCAGTTCTGAAACAAACACACACACTGAAAAGAAACTGAAAGAAATTGAGTGATCCAAGCACTTAATCTTTTTCGAAGCAGCCTAAATGATCAAATATACTTACTATGTAAGAAAAAAGGTGAAATATAGCCACCTTACTTCTACAGTGCATTTTTGTATCTCCAAATAATAGGTCGAGAGTTGATTTGCTTATTTATTTGTATTTTTTCCCGGTTAAATTTTTTGGCAATCAGATTTTTGAGTACTTTGCAATCTTTAAGTCATGTTTAAATATTCTTTAAGAAATACCCTGTTTATTAGAATTGGACAAACAGATGGATGGACTGATGGGCAATATGAAAACATTATGTCCAATTATGCTTTATTATTTTTTCCTATTTTATTTTATTATTTTTTTGTTGTTGTTGTTTTGGCAGTGAGGTTGTTCGTGAGTACTTTGCAATCTTTAAGTCATGTAAATTGTTTTGGCAATGGCAAACTCAATGTGCTTAACACAGAAGAACATAAAAAGCTGTGTAGGTTTACAATGCCAAAGGCAGTGAAAACATGTAAAGGTTTCTAGTCTGTTTTTAATGTATGCACAGATGTAATTGATTTCAGGTCAGCAGCTCGTTCCAAAGAACAGGACCGCAATAACTGAAAGCACCTTCATCACACTTGGATCTAATTATAGGGACCCTTAAAACATCTGCCCTGATGACCTGAGAGATCTGACTGAACTGTAAACAGTGTTTTTGCATCTTATCTTCCTCTTACAGCAATTTTTCCTTTATTCTTTAGGTGTCAGAGCGCTGTGACTATGTGTATGTCAATGGAAAGGAGACAAGGGGAAAGAACAGGGTGATGCTTAACTTCACCTATAGTTTTCTGAACGCACAACTCGAAATGAGCATATGGATGCCCCGCCTGCCCTTGCTAATTGATGTGGCTGACCCTGAGCTCAGCCAGATTAAGGGTTGGAGGGTCCCTGTTACTGCGGGCAACAGGAGGTAAGACATAACTTTCTATTGTGTCTGTGTTGTCGCATGTTGTAATAAACAAGCCACATCATCACTTCAGTAACCAACTTGAGTGGGGCGGGGGGGCTTTATCCAGTATCTGTAAATCACAAGAAAAGTTGGCAACTTAAAAAAGATGCAGAAAAAAAATTAAATTTCTCTATGTAGGTCATAAACCTGAGAAGTTTTTAACAATTCCTTTTGACAATCATATTTTTCATTTAGTTAAAAAATAAATAAATAAAAAAGGAGGCTACGTGAAATTGGCTCAGTAATGATGGTGCAGACATATGAAGCAAAATGCAAGTGCAGCTGCATAATAAGTGTCTAATAATTCACTGGATTGGTCTACGGGGAAAAAAAAGTACTTTCACTGAATAAGGAATGACTAATAATTTTGAGCATTACAGAGCCTGAGCATATTCCTGAGGGTGTAAAGAGGTATAGTGTACAATAATCTGTGCAGTGCAGCGTGAGTTGTACAAAATGATCCTAATAAAAATATTTAAATTAATGATCTTTCTGCTAATATGATTTCTGCTGACTAAAATAAAACTAACCCTTTTCAATATCAAAGATCAGTGAAGCACAGTGACTAATTTACATTTAATAATAGCTTATATAATTATAATTTACTGTGATCATATTTGTAGTGACTATGTTGAAGAAACAATAGAGCACTGTTGTGTTTATAAAGTGAAAAGGATTTAAATTGTTCCTTGTGTCCCAGTGTTTGCCGTCTTTGTCTGAGCCAAGATATATATTCATGAATTATAGTGTGAAATGAAAGCAGCAGTTACATGAGGTAGCAGATGACATACACGTCATGATTTGTTGCAGTGAGTAATGAGTGATAGAATCAGTTGTTACAGTTAGAGCCCCAGTTTGCTGTGAATGAAAACGCTGCTTTCAGAATAGGTGAGGTAAGTTTTAAAGATGATATGGATATCGGTATTTTCCCCTTAGATGGAAGGGTCAGTGCAGTCCCCTGTGGTTTAAGATGATGTAAGTCATATGGCATAGACTTCATAGGCACCAGATCTCAACCCATCTCAACACTCATGGAACTTGTTAAAACTTGCTTTCAACTGTCAAAGCAACAAATGAGGGAATATAGGGTGCTTAAAAAATTAAAGAAAACACATCAGAAAAAAATCATGCTGGACATCTGTACTGATATGGACTTGGTAATGTGTTAGGAATGAAGGGTGCCACATCACTTGATGGAAATGAAAATGATCAACCTGCAGAGGGCTGAATTCAAATACGCCCTGAAAATTAAAGTGAAAAAATGACTCAGCAGGATAGAAGTTCAATGGCAGCCACTTAAAATACTCACTCAGTACTCAATAGTAGTCCTGACAACATCGGGGGATGCTCCTAATGAGACGACAGATGGCGTCCTTGGGGATCTCCCAGATGTGGACTAGGACATCACTGAGTTCCTGAACAGTCTGAGGTGCAACCTGGCGATGCTGACATCGGACAGACTGAAACATAATATCCTAGAGGTGTTCTATTAGATTTAGCTCAGGTGAGTGTGGGAGCCAGGCAGTGTTATCAATCCTTCATCGAGTCTGACGATAGGTCCAAGGATGTCATCTTAATACCTAATGACAGTCAGGTTGCTGTTGCTAGTGCGTGTGTGTCTCTCCATGGATATACCTCCCCAAACCATCACTGACCCACTACCAAACTGGTCATGCCTTGTTACAGGTAGCATAACATTTTCCATGACTTCTCCTGAATCTTTCACGCCTGTCACGTGTCTCAGTGGCGGACCTGCCAATTCTGGTATGCTATGGCATACCTCATGCAGTTTGTTCCTGTGATCCTGGCCAAAACCGTTAAAAATCAATCAGAAGAGATGTTTGTGCTTCTTCCTTCCAGTGAAGTTCCAGAGACTTGGAAAATAAGCCAAAGTGCAGTGAAGTTCAACATGTGGTGGCTCAACTTCTTATTAAGACACTGTTTTGTTTTTTTTAATTTGTTCTTTTTTCAGTAATAGTGACACTGTTTTCAAAATGGCCATGTTTACTATTTATGAACTGGAACACATTTTATATAGTATGTAATGATGAAATGTGTCAAAATAATGTCATTCATTATTGCAGCAGGATTAGTTATGGTGTATATATCATGTGTACAAACACTCATTAATTTATATTTATGTTTTGAATTAAAGAAAGCATTGTAAATGATAACTAAGGAGTCTTAATGATTGTTTCAATATAAAAATACCTTACATTTCCAATTAGCGTACCACCCACAGGGTGGCACTCTAACACAAATGCCCCCTGGTACCTAAGCAGGATCGCATCAATCATTTTTTTCAAGTGCATCACTGCGTGAAGAACGTGTGTTATGTGTAGGTTAACAGAAAAAAACTGTTTTGTTTTTTGGGGTGGCACTGGTTTATGAATGGTTTATTATTGCTTTCATGGGTCAGTATGCTTATGTGTACATTGACAAAAGTGCTATGGCTGACCTCTCACTTCCTGCTACAAACATGCCCTGACCTCATGTTTCTGATGCCAGCAAACAGTGTCACCTTGGTTTAAAGTGCCGTCCTTTCACTGATGTGGAATAAGAACCAGGGAGGGGATGAGGAAGGTAGGTTATAACTAAGCCAAGCCATCGGGCCACATCATGTTAACCTGTCAGCCCGTTTTCCTGCCAGACCGGCCATACCTCATTAAACCTAATGGGAACTGTCACTGTCACTCCCCCCAGCCACCTGACCGGTAAAGAGAGGCAGACAGAGCTTGAAAGAATAAGACAATATGAGGTGAGAGTAAGGAGAAGAGGGAGAGAAAAGCAGAGGAAGAAAGTTGAAAAATAGATTACAAGAAAGTCCAATAACAAGTTTATGTTGAGAATATAGAATGAGGCAGACACACAGTGTGAGAGCGATGATGATGACATTGCATAGGACAAAAAAAGAGAAAAGAAAAACAGATTTATAGGCGAGTGATATATACTACTGGAATATAAAGTGGAGATGGATGTCCTATGCCCTAACAGGAATGGTAAGACATACCACTAAGAAAATACAGTACAGACAGGCCAGTGGGATATTTACAAGGTTCTAATTTTGTGTTTTAGAAGTGTACATTTTTATTATTACAACACAATTTCCAGTTGGTGTGTAAAATATCATTTGCAAATGATTTAAACACTGCAATTAATTCAAGTACAAAAGACAACAAGTAGCATGAAGGCACTTTTAAAAAAGTTCAAATAGGGGCATGTTTACCACTGTGTTGCATCGCATTTTTTAAAGCACTGTAAGCATTTGGGTACATTTTTGTTTCATATATGATAACAGCTCAAGAGAGCTCATATTTCTCATTCCACATATTATAAATGGGTGACAGGTCTGGACAGCAGGCCAGTTTAATATCCAAACACTTTTAATTAAGGTTGGTGTAATAACAGCAGAATGTGATTTACCATCAACTTACTTAAATTAGCAAGCCCTTTACTGAAAAAAGATCCTCTGAATGACAGGAAATGTTGCTCCAAATGTGCAAGTTACTCATGGCATGTGCACTGATGCATGCTGGTACCATAAGGATGCTTGACTTTGAACTGTGTGTTGATAACAGTAATGCGGTCCCTCTCGTCTTTAGCCCTGATGAAGAAACAGTTTCAGGAAATGAAAATCTTTGACCCAAAAAATTGGCCGTTAGCAAACTAGTCAAGGAGGAGCTTCAGCTCTCTGCCAAACCTTTTCCTTCAAGACTCAACCTCTTTTATAGGCCAAACATTACTGATTTATGCAATTATTTGTGAGGTCTGGCAAGTATTGGAAATACTTCAAAAAGTAATAAATACTTGTCACTCTGAACATTTCTGGTGTTTATATTTTACTGCCATCTTGGGTCTTGCTAGGTGTGCAGTGGCACCTTTTGGCACACAAATGAAAACCAGATTTCTGTAGTTGCTACCATTAAAGGATTATTTCGCCTTCGTTCATTTCCAGCATGTTCAGATTTATCTGTGGGGGGTTTGGTTGGGTTTTTTGTTTTTGTTTTTAGTTTGTTTTTTTAGATAAATAAAAATAAGGGGCTGTATAAACGCCACTTAAAAAGGAGCAAAAGTTTAGAACAAATGCTTTACAAATATCTAGCTGTGAGTTTAAAAACGTTGATTTTTTTTAGGAAACATATTTTCTGAGATGCCAGCATTACAGAGTGTTTTCTGTGAGCCAAATAAATAGCAGGTACACAGAAATATATCAGTTGCTCTTTTAAAGAAAATGACAACGCAAGCTGGGTGGCAGTTTCTCTCTGCAAGCTATTTTTAAGGGATTTTTGAAAATAATGGGAGGCTATTACTTTTGGAAAGTCAGGCGAACCTGCAGCAAAGCACACAGCAGATGATTTGACAGCAGTAAATACTTTACATCAGAGAGTTTCTACTTCATGGACAATAATGGTGACACAGCGTCCACAGAGAGCTCTCAGTGCTTTTTACCTCAAACACAGTCTGACATGGGTTTATGATATCCCTGCTCTTCACCCTTACCAGCAGTTGATCAGTGTTTTCCTCTTTTCATTCTTCATTAGGTACGAGAGGGTCACAGATGATAAGGATGGTGTCGATCCAGCAGAGGGGAGGACAGAGAATGCTTGTGTTGCTCAGTACCAAAGCACCACTCTGCGCGTCCTCACCCACTTTGTGGCCGATATCAGTGAAACTAGAGGAGCCATGGAGGAAGATGTATTGGGCCAGCAGACCTTCCTGCTGGGAACCGACTGGCAGGTGGATGTGACACAGTTGGTGAAGGAGTCTCTGAGGGTGGAGGACCCAAAGGTTGCCCAGCTTCTGGACAACCAAGTCGTAATCGGGCTTACCACTGGAAACACCAAACTACAGGTTGTATTTATGTATATTTTATTACAGTTGCTAAAGCAGAAGTTGTACTGCTTGTCTCTGCAGCGTGGCTGTCAGGATTATTTTGCCACGACTGATCAGTGGGGATTTACACATTCATCTCATAGACCTAAATTGTAGCTGTCACGAAAGCAGCAGTAACTAATGCTTGAATCAGCCAACAGAATACAGTCTTTGTTGTTACTAGGGAAACATGCCGCTTTACAAGATTAAATGACCTGACTGGCTTGGTTGTTTTTGCAGCCAAACAAAAGGTCACAAGTGAGCACAAAATCAGACGTATTTGAACTGATAAACTGACATAGACGCAGCAGTAAAGTAACCTGGTAAGTGGATTAGGAAAATTACAATGATAAGTATAAAAGCAATAAAGCAAATCCAGTCAACTATACTGTTTTTAATGCAAAGTATTTTGATTTTGTTGACGTTGAAGTATTAGAAATGTTTGAAATTAAGCAGTGCACAAGCACGATGGACCAAAACTACTGAATAGGAAAAGTTGGACCACTGTTGACTCTGGTCTTATCCATCTTATTGTCACAGTCATTATTACTCAACAGGTTTTCTTCAGCGGAGTAAAAATTTAACAGATTACCTCAAGCTGAAAGCTGCAGACTGTGCTCAGCCACTTTGCTTTTACAATGTGAAGCAGAATGTGGCTTTCTAGTTTGTTTATAAATGCAGGGACAGTTTCAAAGCCCAAACGTCTACCAAATATAGACCAGAGAAACTTTGATTACAAGACACACATAGAAAGCATAACTTTATTCTCTACTAAAGATACCATTAGTCTGCTATATTTTTAAAATGTTAATGGTCATTTGCTCCAATATTAATGTTTAAAATGTTATTAGAACTTGTAAGCCACAGATAAATAATCATCATATTATCAAATTTAAGAGGCTAAGTTATCCAATTCAGGGTCACGATAGATAGAAAGCTAGATAGAAAGATGGATTGATAAAAGTAAGACAGACAGACATGGAAAATTAACAATAAGCTGATGAACATACGGTGAAGCATTTATGGACTAAGTCTATGTAGAGTATGGTAGAATGGGTTTTTGCAGTCTAAACGGAATAAGATACAAAAACAACTATATTGACTGCAACATGGCACAAACACTTAAGCCTATCATGAGTTGACAAAGAAACATGGCACGTCTTGTAAAAGCTTGCACCTGTGCAGCCTCTCATTCTGTGACCCTTTTACCATGTATCTCAGAATACTATTTATCCAGTAATCCAATAAGGTGTTTCTCAGGACAGCACATGTTCTCACACAATAAATGAACATCAGTTGTTGAAGCAGTTGAATGGCATTGTGAACTCTTCCGTTTTCTTTTTGAATTCAGGTTTAGGTTCAATCATCTATACTATAGTATTACTCTAAAACCACATGACTATATTACATGGGTTACTATTGTGCCACCACAACAGATCCGACCTTATTCATTTCACTTGTTAGTATCGTGGCTGCTAGTTGTATGTATGTGAATGCGTGAGACAAGAACAAGTGCTGTTTTGCCACTGGTCACGGTAAATTTTAAATTACGGATAAAATAGCAAAGCGATATATGAAAGAAGCTTGTGTTAAGTAAATGAAAATGCAGAGAAAGTTTAAGTAGTCTGCAGCTGTTTTGTCCATTTTAAGTCAAAATTGTCACGCATGTGCAATCAGTTTATGTATTTTTAGTGTAGTGCTTGGCATGCCATGCTGCTCAGGTCAAAGTTTATGGGCTTCATCAGGTCAAATCATGTTAAAACTTAGTGTAGTGGGTCAGTGGTTCCCAAACTTTGTTTGCTAAGACTCCCTTTGTTTTACAAGAACCCCCCCCCAGCACAAACACATTGTCCAACCACACACGCCCATATTTTGTTTTCAAAATTTTAGTTCACACCTCAAACCTTTTGTAAACGATTAAACAAATAAAGTAAACTGCAATAAATTACAGGTTGCAATAAAATAAACTACCACCTCTTTTAAATAACAGGAAAAACAATCCATCTTTATGGTGTAATTATTTTATGTGTAGTTGTTTTTTGTTTTGTTTTGTTTTGTTTTTTTACTGTGTAAGAATATTCAACATTGCTATCAACTCATTTTTCAAAAACTGCCTCTCTGTGCAAAATGGGTTTAAAAACATAAACAACTGTGGGATACTGTTTGTCTGTGATTTGGACAGGGGGAATAAACTGTGGCAGGATCAGCCTGATGTTATTTGTATCCCACTGTAACTTTACTGTATAAAGAGCTAACATCTCCAAAATTTCAGAAGTAGTTAGTCATTATAAGAAGCGTTTGTGAACTAAAAATCAAGATAAGATAAGATAAGATAAGATAAGATAAGATAGACTTTATTAATCTCACGAATGAGAAACTCGGTGTTGCAACAGCTCAAGTTACAGGTAGTACAAAGGGGGTAGAAAAAGGTGCACAATCTTCAAAGAGTAGGCACAATATACAATATAAAATACCATAATTATAATAAAAGATAAAATATTAAGTGTCAGGAAGACACGAAGTACGAGGTAAAAGTGCAAGTACTATTTCAAGTGCCAGTACTATTTCAAGAGCCAGTACTACTTCAAGTGCAAGTACTATTTCAAGTGCCAGTACTACTACAAGTGCAAGTACTACTTCAAGTGCAAGTACTACTTCACTTGAAGTACTTGAAGTACTTCACTATCCCATATTCACTTTGTTGTGTGAATATGGGATAGTGTTTGCCTGTGATTTGGACAGCTCAGCGTGCTCTCCCAACACTGGGGAAACAAATTCTGTCAGAGATACCTACCTTGG
>VVHJ01048761.1:0-10840 GCA_015107715.1 Tylochromis polylepis | reverse complement strand
TATAGCCACACAGAATTTGTTATGCTAATAGGCTCATTTTGTAAACAATATTCAAGCAATTTACATGTAAGTAACACACTGATAATTATGTGTTTATATTGTTGAATTACCTGTGCATCCATCCATCCATCCATCCATGGCGGCAGCATGGTGGCATGGTGGTTAGCACTGTTGCCTCACAGCAAGAAGGTCCTGAATTCAATTCCACCATCAGGCTGGGGTCTTTCTGTGTGGAGTTTGCATGTTCTCCCTGTGTTTGCGTGGGTTCACTCTGGGTACTCTGGTTTCCTCCCACAATCCAAAGACATGCAGTTAGTGGGGATAGGTTAATTGGAAACTCTAAATTGCCCATAGGTGTGAATGTGAGTACAAATGGTTGTCTGTCTGTATGTGTTAGCCCTGCGACAGACTGGCGACCTGTCCAGGGTGTACCCTGCCTCTTGCCCTACAATAGCTGGGATAGGCTCCAGCCCCCCCCCCCCATGACCCTGAAAAGGGTAAGTGGTAGAGAATGGATGGATGGATAATAAAAAATTGTGCAGATTTTAAGGCACAATGTTTTTAAATAGAGGAATTTTCCTCATATAATTTTCAGGGCTCAGAAACACATTTAAGCTTTGTTGAAACTCCAACCAATATACTGAGCATGATTTTTTTTCCCCTCCATACCCAGTTTTGAGCATCAGTATCACATAATATATCATAGTTTTAATAGAAAACAGTGGCACAGTAGTGCAAGGTGGAACCTCTCACCTCACAGTAAGAAAGCTCTTGGTTCAAACTCCAGGCTTTACATCTCTTTCAGTGTGGAGTTTGCTTGTTGTCCATGTCATTGTGTGTGCTTCCTTTGGGTACTCTAGCTTGCTCTCACAGTCCAGAGAGAATAAAGCACTGCATGTATGCATAGATGTATGTGGCTCATTTTCATTTGAAAAAAACAAACAAACATGCTGAACAAAAAAAATGAAAGAAAAGAAATTTACCTTTAGATTATGACATCCTGTAAATTTGTTCTGATAGCAGTTTTTAAACAAAGCTTAAATGTCTGTCCTGAAAATAATGAATTTGTTTACCTCCGTACTTAATAAGGGCTGAGAAATGCTGGAAAGAAATAATTAGCCCCTCCGTGAATCACTACCATATCGTGGTGGAGGGGTTTGTGTGTCCCAGGGCTCCCAGGGGCTATGTTGTCCCCCCGGTAGGGTTTCCCATGGCAAATTGGTCCTGGATGAGGGACCAGACAAAGAGCGATTCAAAAGACCCCTATTAGTATATGATCAAGGGAACAGTTCACCCTGTCTGGGATAGCGTTTCCAGGGCCCCTGCCCTGGAGCCAGGCCCAGGGGAGGATACCTGAGGGTGAGTGTTTGGTGGCCGGGCCTTAGTCCATGGGGCTCGGCCAGGCACAGCCCAATAAAAGGGACATGGTCCCATCTTCCTGTAGGCCCACTACCCACAGGAGGCGCTTTAGAGGTCGGGTGCAATGTGTGTCGGGTGGTGGCCAGGAACGGAGGCCCTGGCAGACCAATCCCTGGCTACCAAGACTAGCAACTGGGATATGAAATGTCACCTCTCTAGTGGGGAAGGAGCCTGAGTTAGTGCGTGAGGTTGAGAGGTACCGGCTAGATATAGTTGGGCTCACCTCAGCTTGGGCTCTTGAACCAGTCTCCTGGAGAGGGGCTGGACTCTGTCTCAGTCTGAAGTTGTTCCCTGCACCTTCAGTTCAGGGAACAGGTCCTCACTGTCGTCTGCGCTTATGTGCCAAAAGACGGGTCACCCAACCTTCTTGAAGTCCCTGGGCAGGGTGCTTGAGGGTGCTCCACCTGGGGACTCTCTTGTCCTACTGGGAGACTTCAACAGTGACACCTGGAGGAGCATGATTGGGAGGAACGGCCTCCCGGATCTGAACCCAAGTGGTGTTTTGTTGTTGGACTTTTTGCAAACCACAGTTTGTCCATAATGAACACCATGTTCGAACATAAGGGTGTCCATAAGTGCACGTGGTAACAGGACACCCTTGGCTGCAGGCCGATGATTAATTTTGTAATTGTATCACTAGACCTGCGGCCATATGTTCTGGACACCCAGGTAAAGAGAGGGGCTGAGCTGTCAACTGATCACCACCCGATGGTGGGTTGGATCAGGTGGCGGGGAGGATGCTGGACAGACCTGGCACACCTAAGCATATAGTGAGGGTGCACTGGGAACACCTGCCTCAAAGAGATTCTAACAAACCATCGGGTGACTCAGGAGGAGAAATCGGTGCTCTACCTGCACTGCATATAGTGTGGCTGGAGCTGCTGACTTCGACTGAGAACATTGTCGGGCGGTGGAAGGAATACTTTGAGGACCTCCTTAATCCCACTGGCATGTCTTCTGTGGAGAAAGCAGAGTCTGGGGACGAGGGGGAAGAATCATCTATTTCCAGGGGTGAGGTCAATGAAGCAGTTAAACAACTCCTTGGTGGCAGGGCCCCTGGGGTGGATGAGGTTCGCCCTGAGTTCCTGAAGGCTCTAGATGTTCTAAGATTGTCTTGGTTTAAACGCCTCTACAATGTTGCGTGGACATCAGGGGTGGTACCTCTGGATTGGCGGACCGGGATGGTGGTTCCCATCTTTAAGAAGGGGAACCGGAGGGTGTGTTCCAACTATAGGGGGATTGCACTCCTCAGCCTCCCTGGGAAAGTCTATGTGAGGGTGCTGGAAAGGAGAGTCCATTCGTCAGTCGAAGCTCAGATACAGAAGGAACAATGTGATTTTTGTCCTGGTCGTGGACCACTGGACCAGCTCTTAACCCTCTCGAGGATACTTGAGGGTGCATGTGAGTTTGCCCAACCAGTCTACATGTGTTTTGTGGAGTTGGAGAAGCCATTTGACCGTGTCCCTCGGAGTGTCCTGTGGAAGGTGCTTCAGGAGTATGGGGTGTCTGGCCCATTGCTACGGGCCATTCGAGCTTTATAAAACCATTGCAAGAGCTTGGTCTGCATAGCCAGCAATAAGTTGGACTCGTTCCCGGTGGGTGATGGACTCCACCAGGGCTGCCCTTTGACACCGATTCTGTTCATAATTTTTATGGACAGAATTTCTAGGCGTAGCCAAGTGGCAGAAGGCTTTCACTTGGGTGGTCTCAGAATCTCATCTCTGCTTTTTGCAGATGATGTGGTTCTGTTGGCTTCATCGGGTGATGGCCTCCAGCTCGCACTGGAATGGTTTGCAGCCGGGTGTGAAGTGGTGGGAATGAAAATCAGCACCTCCAAATCTGAGGCTATGGTCCTCAGCTGGAAAAGGGTGGAGTGTCCATTCCATGTCAGGGACGAGTTCCTGCCCCAAGTGGAGGGGTTTAAGTATCTTGGGGTCTTGTTCACGAGTGACAGGAGAAGGGAGCGGGAGATCGACAGACGGATTGGCGCTGCGGCTACAGTGATGCGGACTCTGTACCTGTCCGTCTTGGTGAAGAGAGAGCTGAGTGTAAAGGCGAAGCTCTCAATTTACCGGTTGATCTGCGTCCCTACCCTCACCTATGGTCACGAGCTGTGGGCAGTGACTGAAAGAACGACATTGCGGATACAAGTGGCAGAAATGGGCTTCCTCTGAAGGGTGACTTGCCTCTCCCTTAGAGATAGGGTGAGGAGTTTGGCCATCCGGGAGGGGCTCAGTGTAGAGCTGCTGCTCCTCCACATCGAAAGGAGCCAGTTGAGGTGGTTCGGGCATCTGACAAGGACGTCTCCGGGGCCCCTCCTGGGTGAGGTGTTCCGGGCATGTCCCACCGGGAGGAGGCCCCGAGGCCCTGAGGCAGACCCAGGTCATGATGGAGAGATTATATCTCTCGGCTGGCCTGGGAATGCCTTGGTGTTGCCCTGGACAAGCTGGAGGAGGTGGCCAGGGAGAGAGAGGTCTGGGCTTCTCCGCTTAAGCTGCTGCCCCCACAACCTGGCCCCAGATAAGCAGAAGATGGATGGATGAAAAAATAATTAGTTAAAAATGTAAATTATGACCCATTTCCCATGTATTTGAGTGCTTCTCCAACCTGAGGTTGAGGAAGCTTCAAGAAAAGTGGTGGGCAGGAAGACAGGTAGGTGAAGCAATGAATATTTAATTGGTATGGCAGTAGAGAATCCAGGGTGAGACTGTTAACTGCTGGCTGGCTAAAGATGACTTGGTGCGAGCTATTGACACAAGGCAACGAGATAAGTATACAATCAAAAGCGAGAGAATCACAAGGCGCATGAGGCCTGGTTACCACCATAGGTAGCTGACAGACTGGCAAAGGAGAGATCGCCACGTCAGGCTTAAATGTAGCTTTGCTGTGGCGCTGGTTTAGCTCAGTGGGATGAGCAGGTGACCATATGGCTGAGAGCAGCCGGCCTGAGTTAAAGTCTGACCGGTGGCCCTTTGCCGCATGTCTTCCTCTCTCTCCTGTCAGTCTTCACTGTTCCTATCCAGAAAAGGCCGAAATAATAATTAAAAACAAAATGCAGACTCGCTGATTATTGTCAATGGGAGCCAGGTGATTGGAGGTGACCAGGGCTCTGCCCTGGGGCGGCTCTGGGAAAAACACAGCAGGCAGAGAAAACTACACCAGCTGCTCACTTGGACCTTGACAAGCTAGTTTAATCTTAAAAAATGCATTATATTTTATCAATTGATTTTATCGTAATACTATGTCTACTGTATACTACATTTGCACAGTAAAATTTGAGGCAATTAAAGTATGTGGAATTATCAAATACTGTTAAAATAAGTAACTAGAGGAATCACCCTCCAGCCACAGTTAGTTCAACTTATTTTCTATGAGTAGTAGTAGTAGTAGTAGTAGTAGTAGTAGCATTACATCACAGAAATAAGTAAAATTATGTCATTTATATCAAATTTATTTATCTCAGGAAATCAGAAGAAAAACAAAGCTTTTAGTTGCCTCTGTAATAACCACCTGTGCAAACTATATTTACTCAAGTACTATGGTTAAGGGATGTCCACACAAGAAACGATTTGGCCATCGCGCATCACTCTGTCTCGCATTGCTTTTTTGCTGAGGAGTGGTTGCTGGTAACATTCCAGGCTCTGAATGTCTAGGTAGCCCTGTAATGCATTTACTATGCCATCATGTTAAGCAATAGTATCTTTCACTCTGGGGATACTGTTTGGAGTCACTCTTATTGCTGAGAAAAATTTAACTTGGGAGCCGACTACTTTGTGTCACTTGGAGTAGCTCAATGTCAGTGGCTTTCTCTGGCCATGTTGCTTCTCGTCACTTCCTTTGTGCCCCTTTGGTCTTAGTTATGAAATGTATGTGCTTTATTTGCTTTTGTCATTTAATGCAACATTACTTTTATTCCATTTCTTGTAGGAGGATTCAATATTTTAATTTTTTTACAATTTAATATTAGCTGCTTTTAAGAGTCAGGTTTTCCTCTCAAAACAAGTCAACAAATACAATGTGTCAGTGTCAACTAAATCACATTTGTCTATCTTGGCTGCATTTCATACAGCAATCGCCACTTGTATAATGAAAGTAAATACAATGATAGTATAGAGTTGTGATTGACGTTGAGTGAAAAGCAAGGTTGTGATTGAACCTTTCTTCTTCAAAATTCTCACTGAAAAGAGTGGAAGACAATAGAGAGCCTCATGGAATTGTAATATCCAAAGATGATAATGGACTGGTAAAGTCCATTCTGCTCTGAGCACCTAAAGAACTTTTTACTACTTGTTACTACAAGCCTCATTCACACACATACTGAGTTTCCACTTGGTAGACAACCCACTGTACCCCCCTGAGCCACAGCTGCCAGAGATGAACCAATTATTTAAAAAGATTTAAAAAAAAAAATCATTATCATGATTATAAAGAATAACTTCAGTAATGTTAAATAGACACAATATCTGATTATTCTAAATGCTTAAAATTTTGGGACTGGGAGTTTGATTCTAAATGTACAATGTTATGATAAAATGGAAACATGGCTAACGGTACTTTAAGTTCACGTTTTAAATTAATTGTTGAATTAATTATTAGTCCATAAAACATAAAAACATTTTAAAAATACTATTATGATTTCCAGTTGGGCAAGGTTTAAATATTTTTAATTAAGAATCAAAAACCCAAAGAAATTCAGTTTGCCATTATACACTTTTGTTCTTATTACTTTATCATCCTATAGATGGTGTGTGATGTCAGTGGAGGTGAGCAGTTGGCGCCAGTTAATCCCTGCCAGCCAGGACCTGTGTTTCCTACCATGGAATCTGCATCAGCTCAAAGAAATGACACACTAACTCAAGGGAAAGGTTGTGGTAAATTTACGTACTAGAGGTTATGATATTGCTTTAAGTTTAGTTTGTGCCAGGCATAAGATAAAGTCTGACACATAAAAGAGCAAGTGTTCAACCTTGATTTCTGGTTTTACTGATTCATTTTAACAGGACTTGTTTTTTGTTTTTTTTAAACCTCCTCCTGAAAATAGTGACCTGCTATTAGCATTTTTAATGTTAATCTTATACTGGCCCGAGAACAAGTTCCAGCCAAGATGGCTTCCAGCCCAACTGGTATTTTGAGATTGCTTCCTCATTGCACTGTTTTATTTTTATTATATTTTATTTTTAGTAATTTACTGTACTATGCATCTACTAATGCATCTCAATAAATTTAATCAAAAAGCTTTTGGGGCTCATTCATGAACGCGACCCTGAGATGCTTAAACTCCTCCATTTGGGTTCGCAACTCATATCTGACCCAGAGTGGGCACTCCATCCTTTTTGATGGTCTGATAACCAGACCATATTTGGAAGTGCTTATTCTCATTCCTGTCCTTTTAAACCACCCCAGTGCGACTATAGTCCATTCAGATTCATTGTCCCAGCCTCTTGAATTCTTCAAATGCTGTTGAAGTTCTTAATGACTAGGGCCTCTGCACCCTCAATATATGCGACTGGCCGCTCCAGGCCTGTCCAGCATCCTCCTCCACCATCTGATCCAACTCACCACCAGAAGCTGATCAGTTGACAGCTGAGCTTCAGTCTGTTCAACAGAGTGTACAAGACATGTGGCTAGAAATCTGGTGATACAATTACAAAATTGATCATCGACTTGCAATATATGGTGCCCTGATGCCGCATGCATTGGTAAACTCTTTTATTTGAATTGCTGGACAAACTGATAAGCACAGAAGTCCAATAACAGAGCACCACTTGTGTTCAGATTGACTAGGCTGTTCCTCCCTGACACGCCCACTGGGACTCCCTGTTGTTGCTTATGTGCAGAGAAGCAACTTTCTTATCCACTGGGGAATTGCCACTATTCAGGCTGTAAACCAGGGACATACAAATTTATCCACTCCTGCCCTCTGCCTCTCACTGAGATCTACTCCAGATTGGAGCAGAGTCCAGCCCCTCTCTAGAAGTTTGCTTCCAAAGCCCAGGTCATGCAGTGAGATGAACCTGACTGTATCTAGGTGGTAGCTTTTAACCTTGTGACCTACTTTGAGCTCCTTCCCCATCTGGAAAGGTGATGTTCCATGAGGTAGTTCCAGTATCAGAGGATTTGGCGGCCAGGGTCTCCACCCACAATTTGTAAATTTAAGGCCAATTACAAATTGCATTCATTTACATTATATTTCATGAAAAACTGGCCGCTTATTAGCAACAATAAGAGAAGTATGTTTTGTCTTTTGTATTTATAAAGATTTCATGAAAATATTGCCACAGTGTATCATATTGCTTCTCAAATTTAGAATCACTGCTTACTAAAGCCAATGCCAGTCTTGTTAACTTTGGTTACTACCTGAAGAAATACTTAATTTGTATAAAAGTTAAAAAAAAAAACAAAAAACATGAAAATCCCACTGGGTGTTTTTAAACTTATAACATCAGAATCCATCAAAGACGAGACTAGATAAGTGGATGTTTAAAGTATTTTATTATGTCTGGCAACGGTCTTTGTATGTATATCACTTTTTTCATTGTGTGGCTATATTTTTTTTCTATGATCTCTGGTCTGTTCTGTGGAGGTATAATTACTTTTATGGTATACTTGATGATACACCTGAACACTGCCACAAGGAAAATTATCTTGTTCAACAATCCATCCATTCATTTTTATTAAGTGCTTATCTAATTCAGGGTCTTACTGGCCACTAAAACCACTTCAGACTATGGCTTCATTCTATATGCTTTGTTGTGAAGATTCTTGTTTTATTTACCCTTTTCCTCACTCTCCCTCACTTCACCACACTTGCCTTGTTTCCTCTTTTACTTTCTCACCACTGATTGGCTCTGGAGTTTGTCTCTTAATTGAACTCACCTGGTACACCTTATTTAAGGACTGCACTCACTTCTAGCTCACTCTTTTTACTCCCACATGGGGTGGCAGCTGAGAGTTTAGCAGTCCATGTGGGTCTCCCTTTAAGTTAAGCTATCACTGATAATAATGAAATAAACCAAGATAGACTGCAACAGATTGATGGCTGTTTTATTTTGCGTTCTGACCAGATGAGGCCATGATGATAATAATTTCAACCTTCCTATGAACCTCTTAATTAACACACCTTTTTCTCAATTTATAATCATCAGTTACTGAGTAACCAGAGGAAACCCACACATTTACAGGGAAAGCATACAAACTCCTCCAAGAAAGGCGCTTGCCAGGGTTTAAACCAGGAATTTCCTTGCTGTGTGGTGACAGTGCTAACCACTTTTCCAACGTGCCACCCAACATATCAACATATCATTTACTGTATCTTTACTCTATTGTTGATTGGAACAAAAAGTTTTCTTAGACAACTCCCAAAGAAGCCAAATCTGTGTAGTCACTTTCTCTTTTTTCTGTTTATTTTTTGTTTTGTTTTATTTTGTTTTTCATTTTAGAATTTGACAAGTTAGTGGTCACTCAGACTCAGTGTCAGATGGCTTGCAAAGAAAAAAGAAAATGAATGTATGAAAGAGCAAAAAGATAGGACTAAACCATTTTCACCAATAAACCTGGACATGGAAAAAAGTAGAAAATTGTGATTTTAATCATTAAGATGTAATAATAGGTATTACAGATGGTGCAAGCTCATTTTATGTTCCTTCAGTCTCTTGCAACACAGTTGGAACCCATAAGTGGCATAGCTTGATTTTAATAAAAAATCAGCTGTGCCACTTTACAGTTGTTGATTAAATTGGGGATTTCTGTAGATGCTAATTTTTCTTTTGTGTTTACCAGAAGTGACTGTACTGGGGACTTCCAGTCAGGTAGGAACTACTTAGAAATTATTTTTTCCCATTTTGAATGAGCAGTTTAACTGAATTGCTAATATTTCATCAGTCATGTATTAAAAGTCTTTTCCTTTTTTGTTTCCCCAGTACCACCAGACAGCTAGTCCATTATACGAGGCTCAAGATCAAACAGTCAAAATGCAGCTTCCTGCAAGGTTAGGACTGTGAAACTGAAACCAAAATGTGAGCAATGTGCTCACTATACTGACCATGTAGAAAGAAAAATCCAAAATCAACAATGACTGCTGTTGTCTTAAAGGTCCAATAATGCACAATTTTAAGACATTAATGTTGGTCTCATATGTCCCCAGAATGTGCATTTCAAGTTTCAGCCCAAAACATCACACAGATCATTTTTTGGACAGTGTCTGTATACTGATGGTTTAGAGCTCATTTTCTACTGATCTGTTTTAGAATCTGTAACTGTAAATCTAACTCGAATGGATGCTACTACCACCCCTTTCAGAGAAAAGATCTGAATGTCAGATAATTAGCCAAGAGGAAGCAGTGAAGCTCATTCCCTAGAATACACAACAGCACAGACTTCAATGAGACACTGTGGCTTCTACCTTTCTCCTTGAGCACTCAGGTTAATTTTACTAAATGGCTTGAGCATATTAGCGGTTTACCTTTTAGTTAATAGGCCATGTTAAAGTTTATATTTCATTGTCATTCTGTTTTCTTACAACTGGAAAAGAAAAATATAAACATGAAAGCAAATTTAGTGTGAATTTGTTGTATTAAAATACTGTGCAAGTGAGTGTGAAGACTAGGAGAGAGGAAAAAGCTAATAGACAGCCAGCTAAGTTTAACTGCACTGAAGCAGGATCATTTTGGTAAATTAACTGATTTGTATATAGCAATTTTCTAATTGAGCAAAGCACTTTATACAACATGCCTCATGGAATTATGTAGCAAAGAAAAAATTGACAGATAACTGTAAATATGTTTTATATGTTAGATTCCTGAAAGTAGCCACCCTTTGCTTTGTTGACAGCGCTGCAAACCCTTGGCCTTCTCTCAGTGAGCTTCATGATGTATCACTTGAAATAGTTTTCACTTCACAGGTGTGCCTTGTCAGGGTTCATTCGTGGAGTTTCTTGCCTTCTTAATGAGGTTGGGACCATCAGTTGTGTTGTGCAGAAGTCAGGTTGGTACACAGCTGACAGCCCTATTTGACAACTGTTAGAATTCATATTATGGCAAGAACCAATCAGCTAAGTAAAGAGAAATGACAGTCCAGCATTACTTAAAGAACTGAAGGTCAGTCAGTCCAGAAAATTGCGAAAATTTTAAACGTGTCCCCAAGTGCAGTCACAAAAACCATCAAGGGCTACGACGAAACTGGCTCACATGAGGACTGCCCCAGGACGGGAAGACCAAGAGTCACCTCTGCTGCTGAGGATAAATTCATCCGAGTCATCAACCTCAGAAATCACAAGTTAACAGCACCTCAGATTAGAGCTCAGATAAATGCCACACAGAGTTCCAGTAGCAGACACATCTCTACATCAACTGTTCAGAGGAGACTGCATGAATCAGGCCTTTATGGTCAAATAGCTGCTAAGAAACCACGACTAAGGAAAAGC
>VVHJ01048754.1:0-13676 GCA_015107715.1 Tylochromis polylepis | reverse complement strand
ATAGGGTTGGGCTAGGTTTCACAGTGGGATCACCAGAAACCTTGGCTGATTGAGACCCACACCCGTTTTTACACCTGGACTCGTGTGATTAGGTAGAGGATCAACAGGGGGTCCATGACCCTCTTGGGAGACACTCCCACAAGGCTTTAAATTCTGGGACTCTCCACCATTTGCTCTTAGAACTGAAGAAGCTTCTCGGATGAGAGGTGAAACGTTTTCAAGAAACTTAGAGAAGTCCAGACGCTTTTCTTTCCAAGCTCCTTAGAACAGCATGTGAAACTGATTGTCAATCAGTGTTGCTTCCTAAGTGGACAGTTTGATTTCACAGAAGTGTGATTGACTTGGAGTTACATTGTGTTGTTTAAGTGTTCCCTTTATTTTTTTGAGCAGTGTATTTTTACATTATTCAAGACCATGTATGTGATGAGAAGGATTTTAAATTTTGGATTTAACAGGGAGCCAACGAAAAGAAGCCAGTATAGGATAACCATACTCTATCTTTCTAGTCTTTCTGTCAGTATACTCACTGCAGCATTTTGGATCAGCTGAAGGCTTTTCAGGGATAATAATGACTTTAGGGACACATCTACTGTGGTGGCATGTGCCACCCTAAAACAATCTCTTGCCACCATAGTTTTGCATATGACAGTGTTGTTTATTAAAATAAGCTAGCTACAATTAACACTGAATATAATTTCTAAATCTGAATATATTGCATAGTGTGACCCCCGCCCATTAAAAAATGGTTCAGCCGTTGAAATGGCTTTATTTCTTGTCGTCAGTAGCAATCAACACCGTGGGCATTTAAGATTTCAACACAGGTGATTGATTGTTACACTCTGAAAATGGAATGAAGGTCCATCCATCCATCTTCTCCCACTTATCCGGGGCCGGGTTGTGGGGGCAGCAGCCTAAAGCAGAGAAGCCCAGACCTCCCTCTCCCCAGCCACCTCTTGTCTGGGAGAACACTAAGGTGTTCCCAGGCCAGCCAAGAGTTAATCTCTCCAGCGTGTCCTGGGTCTGGCCCAGGGCCACCTCCTCAGCTCATCAAGGAGGTGCCCAGGAGGCATCCTTGTCAGATGCCCAAATCACCTCAACTGGTGGTATACCAGGGAATCAACAACTGACAGAGGAAAAAAAACAGTACATTTTACACAAGTTGATGTGTTTTAAACTATTTTTTGAAAGCTGAAAAAAGTTTTATCAGGATCACTGTCAAAGTTAAGTTAAATAGGGGACATCAAATTCCAGTATGGAGTGTTGTTTATCTAAATACAATGTGAAAATGGCTCGAACTTATGAGGTGTGATCTCAATATTCACAGCAAGTGCTAATGTAAGATGAGAAAACTAGCCGTGCAGTACAGTGAAAAACCCTTGAGTCACCCTTCATTTGTTTATCCATCAGTTTTTTATCCGATTCAGGGCCTCTCACCCTATGACAGTTGGTGAGAGGCAGGGTACACAGACATGTTCCACGCAGGCTCCTTCTGAACCCTGCATACTCATCCAAGGGGAGTGCAAACAAGGAAGACAATCCTGCTGCACTCCACCACCAGAATCCATTGCCTTGTCTAACAGATTTGAGGTGCTAGGTCCAGCAGTCACAGGTCCCAAGGAAAGTCCCTGGTACCACTTCAGAGCCCACAAGATTTCACACGGCAGGTGACAACTCTTGTTACCGGTGACTCAAAAATTAGAAATGCTAAAACAAGCCCAGCATGACAAAGTATTCTTGGGCAAGATACAGAATCAGAGTTACTCTTGATATGTTCATCGGAGTGTGAATGCGTGTCAGTGTTAGGCAGAAACATGTCCTTGGATGATGAATAAGACATGTTGTGTCAAGTGTTTTGAGTGCTCATGTAAAGTAGAAAAGCATTATATAAGAAACACTCAATTTCCCATTTTCTGTCACTGCACACCTGTCTGTCAGCCTGCGTTGGCCACGTCTCCTTCATCCTGTGTGACATTCATCACCTCCACAACACTCTTCCTTCAAGATTGCTCCTACTCCATTTCTCTTCCTATCTACACCAAGGTAGAACACCTTGAATCCACCTCCAGTGCTCCCGACCTCGCTTCCTTTCCACCTCCTATAGCTACCTCCACACACTCACACCTAGCCGTCTCTCTCACACCTTCCCTCTCTCTTCTTCGTTTGTCTTCAGGCAGTGGTAGCAGCAGAGCTGCTCATTGTTAACCCAGCTCTGGCCGATCCTGTGTGGAAAGCGCTTTTTTATAATCGACAGTTTGACTCGGCCAAGATTTTTTGGCGGATCCCCTTCCTAATGCAACCTTCCCCGTTTTCACAGGCCTGCGCCCAGCTTGTGGCCCCCCATGGCTGAGTCATTTCTTATGTTTTTCTGTGGATTTTATATTGTTATGTACAGAGGTGGATAGTAACTAATTACATTTACTTGAGTAACCTTTTGGGGAAAAAATTACTTTTAGGAGTAGTTTTACTACACTGTACTTTTTACTTTTACTTGAGAAATATTATTATGATGTATCGCTACTCTTACTTGAGAAATATTTCTGGCTACTCTACTCATTGTAACTTCAGTGAATGGATAATAAACACGTTTTATCCAAAAATGCACGAGACACAGACACAAACCTGCAGTTTGTGTCAAAGTGAGACTTCTTGTTTGTACATAAGGTTTGTTGTTCTGATGTTATTCTGTCTGCTGAGCCTGTTGTGCCATTTGGAGAAGTGAAGTAACACCGTATATTGTCACTGGAAGTACTGTATCCTGTTCTAACACACACACACATATACACACACACGTATATATATATGTATATATAGTGTCAAAGTGAGTATATGTTTAAATTGTAATCATGCTATTTATATGTAGTATTTATTTGGTTTTTTTGCTTTTCAGTCTTTAAGATACCAAAATTTGCACTAAACTTTATATTTCTGACTGTCTGATTATCTCAGTTTTAAACATGAAATCAGATGTTATGATCAGTTACTCAGTACTCAAGTAGCTTTTTTTACTAAATACTTTTTACTCTTACTTGAGTCATTTCTTGGACGACTACTTTTTACTCTTACCTGAGTAAAACTATGCTGAGGTAGTCCTACTATTACTTGAGTACAGTTTTTAGCTACTCTGCTCACCCCGGTTATGTATGAAGGATATGCTGTACGTATTGTGCATGCTGCTGCTTGAATGTGTAGTAAACAACAGAGCGACGGATGTGACGTATGAGAAAGGGGTGGGGCTGGCCTCACATGTGATTAGTGGGTGTGTGTTGTCTTTTCCTCTCATTCAGTGCGACGTTTTATTAAAGTTGTAAGATGGCGACGGTGCATCTGAGGATCGGGGATCTAGTGTGGTGAGTAACCTTTAGACAAGGTTGAGCGCTCCGGTTCCTGCCTAAAGTAGAGCTGCATTAGGACGTGTGGCAGTGATGTTTTTCCGTAGCGTAAACCAGGTGTAATCCTTGCGAGTGTTTCCCGTACTGGGTTAGTGGCTAGCCGACCCAAACAAATCGCTAGCCGAGCTGACTCAGCCTGCAGCCGACGTTAGCTGCTGGCTAGCAAACAATCCACAGTAACGGTTTAAACCCAGACTAGGCGGTTGTTTCTTCCCGTGCAGACTTGTCTTTGAGGTTCATTTTGTTCGCCGTCGTGTGTATTTGCAGACCTACGTCAAACGGACGCAGTGCCTCGGCTCGTGGAAATGTTGTGGTCTGTGACGATCTTTGCTAGCAGCGGAGCCTGAGCGGATGTCTGCGCTCGGCTTCCGTGTTACTGCAGGCGGGCACGCTTGCAAGCTTTTCGTAAAGGCTACATTTCCACACATTTGTTGAGACCGTTACACCGGCACCACAGGAAGGGTGGCGGACAATGCGGTTAACAATCTGAGTGAAACCGGGGCAAACAACTGCTGAGAAGATGAGGGCAGTGTGCAGAGGCACAGGGACAAATCCCCCCCCCCGTACGCCCTGAGCCGAGCACGGGTGCTAATCAATACAAGCCATCTCCGCAGTCTGCGGAATCCCACGGTTAGCGGTCAGACTGCTAGCTGAAGACTTGTTTTATGGTGCTTTTAGTACCAAATCAACACAGCAGGGGTTTCAGGCAGGCAGCGTGCAGCTGATGCCACACCGACCTGTGATGATCCGCGCTTGGCCCAGTTTGTCTTTTTCTGACAGTTCATGTAGAGGCAGACAGACTTTGGATGTCACTGATAACGTTAGCTGTAGAGCAATTAAAAACTATCAGCTGCTGCCAAAAATGTATCAGCATCCAGTTGCCACAGCCACCAGCTAACTGTGGAACTGCTGAGCAGAGATATGAAGTGCAGCGCAGCGAGGCGGTGAATCTACAGGAGCCTAATGTTCTTCTCTGTGAAGATCATGGGGTTGGTGCTAACTGTGTCATCTTATTTCAGGGGGAAGCTCGGTCGTTACCCACCATGGCCAGGAAAGGTAAGGAGTGACAGCTTGTCCGTGAGTTAAATTAAATCCCAGGTTAAGAAAATTACGCTAACATTACACCAAAACGCTCACGTTTCAGATAGTAAGCCCTCCCAAGGACCTGAAAAAGCCCAGGGGCAAGAAGTGCCACTTTGTGAAGTTCTTTGGAACAGAAGACCAGTAAGTATGGCTCATCAGCTACCTGTTCTGGCTAACCATGCTGCGCCTTCTCCAGCTGATATGGGAGAGTTGTGTATCTGTGTGCCTCTCCAGTGCCTGGATCAAAGTAGAACAGCTGAAGCCATACCATGCCCACAAAGAAGAGATGATCAAGATAAATAAAGGAAAGCGCTTCCAGCAAGCTGTTGATGCAGTTGAGGACTTCTTAAAGAAAGCAAAGGGGAAAGAACAGGTGAACCATGACCTCTGACACCTAACACCTAGAAGATGCAGAAAAAAATCAGTCTACTTAGATGTAACCCCATATGCGATGACTGGATTTTTCTGATGGAGATTTGAAATTCAAAGCAAGCAGCAGCACATTAATTTGCCTAATTAATGCCAGCATTATTGCTCAGTCTCTTTGTTCAGATAGACTGTCGACAAACATTTGTGGTGTGTGTGTTTTGTTTTTTTCTTTCTTAATTAAAAAGACTAAAAAGGAGACGTGTGCTGGGAAGTGACACAAAGTCCGTGCCCATGTCTGTACATACCCCAGGACCCAGACTTGTGGTGCTGGATGCTCTGAACTTTGGGCTCTCTGTGCTTTTTTGTAAAACTGACTTTCTATGTGGAAATCTTCACATCCTGATCATGACGATGATGGGGCCTCGTAATCACCCCCCGCTATCCACTATTGGGTCCAGTATACCTGCCATTCTCACCCTCGCCAACGATGTTGCACGTCGGAAGTGACATGACGTCGACTGGCTCAGGCAGTGCTTTGGCAGCAGATTGTGGGCCTCAGTTTTTGTACCCTTATGCAGGTGCTACTGCTTCTGCAGCCCGGGTGAAGACATGAGTGTACAATCATGTTGGTTTTTAGTGCCAGTTTATTGACAAGTTGCTACAGAAGCTCAGAGATTCCAGATTATGCAGCTGCAACAGTTTGAAAAGATGAGACTTTCTTAAAGAAAAAAAAAAAAACAGACTTCTTTGCTGCTGGTTTCGATGACTCCTACACCTGCGCTGATGTGGAGGTTTTGTCAGAGTAGTGACACCTATGGTTCAGGAAAATACTGCAGCCCTCAGCACTGGTATTGTGTGGAGCTGTAACAGTGTCTCAGTTTCCACACGCCACATCGATACACTGAGCATAATGGGCCGATGTGTGGTGCAGATTGGTTTAGGGCTGCAGCTATCGGTTATTTTAGTAATCGAGTAATCTATCGATTAATCAAGTAATTGGATAAGAAATCCTTTTGTCTTATTAATGAGCAATAATAAATATTCCAATATTCATTTTAGAAATTGCAATGTTTTAAAGTTGCATGAAACGTTGGTCAAACAAACAAATATTACTTCAATTTAATTAATACAAGGTTTTATATGATTTCACCTTCAATCTGAAAAATGTTACAAAAGCCTTGAAATAAACACGGTCTAGTACACCCCATGCCCCCTTTAGACTCACCCCTGTTTGCTGCAGGCACTTCTGTCGTCAGCCTTCAGCAAGCTGTATAATGTAACCAGTCTGGTATTAGACTAGGTTACAGTTCATCTGCATATTTTAATACAACTTCTGTAGTTTTGTTGCAGTCGGCGGTGGACGAAGCAGCTACAGGGTTTGTTTTTCTTCACGTCAGAGTTTGTCAATCAGGTGCTTTGATGAAGGACTCCCGCTAGCTTTTTCCAAGTGAAGGTTTTAATGGTGATCACAGGAAAGGCGCTAGAAACGTATTTTCTTTTGCTCAACCCGAGCACACCGTCTCAACGGCTCTTCGCTGTGTGTAAACAGACTCTGCTGTTGTGTTTTTGTTTAAAAGTGCTGGCTTCGTGGGCTTAATGTTGAGAATTTTTCTAATCAAAGTGTTGGAGTTACTCAATGAATCCTAGATTAGTTTGTGTTGGTGACGAGGTTGGTGAACAATTTAAAACGTGTCCAGCGTGCAGCCAATCACAGAGGCGGTCTTCCTGTCGAATTCATTCAGTCTGTTGGTGTCACCAGCTCCGATGCTGCTCGCCCAGCAGACCGCAGCACAGCCCACTGCACTCACTACAAGTGGCGGACAGGGAATCTCCATCATTTTGCTGCACACATTAAAGGATCTCAGCTGCCTTTGGACATGGAGATTGCTCACTCTCTTCTTGTATACAGCCTCTGTGTTGGTCTTCCAGTTCAGCCTGTTGATGATGTGGATGCCCAGGTACCTGGACTTCTCCACCACATCAACATCCCATGGGTGGTGTATCCTTCCTCGTCTTTTTGAAGTCCATCAGCATCTCTTTTGATCTTATTCATGTTCAGAAGAAGGAGATTCCTCCCATAGTGCTCTGTCCTCCTCCTGCCCGGCACTAATACATCCAACCACTGCAGCACTGTAACAGTATGTCTGTAGGTGGCATGACCGAGAGCTGGACTGAGAGTTTTTCAGGAGTGGAGCTGTCAGTAATCCACGGGATGTGGGACTGTTCAGGACTGACATTTGCTGTAGCTTCTCCCTTGAGAAATCAAAGGTGATCATCACCATGTAGCTGGGAGTACACTCTCTGCATTATGTATGATTGCGTCACTTTCTCCGACATTTGTTTTTGTGTCTTTGTGAGCAAAGACCAGCCTCTACATCGCCTTCATCACACGAGACGTGACGGTAGCTGGATGAGGTTTTGACTGGTATTTTCTAGTGTTTGAGACTCATATGGCTTGTAAATGCCAGTGGCACTACATGCATTAGTAGCCTTCATGTACAGCAGGTCTAGTGCTCTTTTGTCTATGGTGAGGCAGCTGAAATACTGTAAGGTTGCTAATGTTTTATTTGGTGACATGTGATTAATGTTGCTGGTAATAATCATTAACTATAAAGCGTTAGCAGGAGTGCTTGGTGTCACATGCTACCACTGCACAGCTGCTGAATGTAGACATATCTTATGTCAGGTCATGTGGGACATGATGTCCAAATAGATTCAAATCGAAACAGTGTTTGAAACTCAAAACTGAAGGGCTGCAGAATATAATGCACATGATTCTCATGATTTATGGGGTCCTTTTTTGGAACGCATGTGGAGAAAAATTTGCCTCAAAATGGTTGCAGTACAGTATGAGCCATGAGCGTAAGCAAAGATTTACAAACGTGCAGTGAGTTGTGTGTAACTTTTGAGGACTCACAAGCACATGCTTCAATCCGCACACAAATACGAAGCAATGCGACCACACGTAAAACTGTACTGATCATTTACGCGCAGTTTATGAAGTTCAGCTTCACAAATGGGATGCTTACTGTGCATACAGCTGTCTGCTACATGCAACATTCCTCTCCATCACTTAAAAAACCTTAAATACAAGTGCACCAATTGCCCGATACATGCAAGCTGTGTCCCAATTCCTAGGCCGCGTCCTTCGAAGGACCCGGCCTTCATGGTCTACGTGGGCCGGGTCCTTCGAAGACCGAGAAAGCCAGAAGCGCGACGCTGTGATTTGCGTCACCAGCTGTCTTGGAGTTTTTGCAAATATGTGATGTCCTGATAAATCGAGCAGATATTTGAAGTTTACACAGCTACATTCTCACCTGAGAATATCTTAAAAGTTTATTTTGTGACTCAGAAACGGTAATATTAAAACTAAGTAGCTGCCGCCATTGTTGGAAACTGGAATTGGCTGGGCCGCGCTATGAATTCTGGGATATGGTGGGCTAGGAAGGACACACCCGACCCATCCTTCAAATCTGGGGAAAAGGAGGACGCATTTGTCGGCTGCATTTGGAGGACACTTCGAATTTGGACAGCCTTCGTTGTGTCTCTGTGATGTAATTGCCTACAAATGCGGCCTTCGAAGGATGAGGCCCCTGAATTTGGACACAGCCAATGACATATAAGCACGTGGCATTTATAAAGAGATGAGCTGGTCCAAACTGGGAGCTGGTCCCACAGGAGAGCTGAAGGCTCTGCCTCCCATTTTACTTTTAGAAACTCAAGGAATCACAAGTAAGCCAGAGATAGAAGTGCTTTATTGGAGTTGTATGATGCGATGAGGATTGTGCATCATTTCGGTTGTTTTTCTGTTCTCAGGTCTCCCTGAGTGCAAACGTCCAGATTTAGAGAACTCACCCTTACAGCACACTTGTTGATGTCTCTGAGATGGGACAAAGCAACTCGTGTGAATGTGTGTGTGTGTGTGTGTGTGAGATGTTGACCTGGAGCTCCATCAAAGTTCAGCCTTTCTGCAGCAGGCACGAGTTTTTCCACACACTGCTGATTGACTGAGACGTGTTATATCTCATCTGAAGCACCGGCACCTCACCTTCACCTTCTCATCCTCCCATCTCCCCTCTCAACGTCCATTTCCGTCTCCTCCGTCCAACTCTGTCCTCCTCTCCTTTAGAATAGTGATGTCTTTGTAGTCTTTGAAGTGGACGTGCATCTTTCCCAACCAATCAGAGACAAGAGAGTGAGACCGTGACTGGGAGCTGAACAGAAACTAAAGCAGAAAGTGATGGGAGATGAAAAGGGAAGGAGTCCTCGTCCTCTGAAAAGCCAGAGACAGAACCTGAGTGTGATATAACGTATAAAGTCATAAATTATTCCCCGTGTTGGTTCCCTCAGGGACATTAACACTCTTACTTAGGACTTCATATTCCAGTCAGGCCATCGTGGAGCATTACCAGCTCCCCTCGGCCCCACGAACCCTCTGCCCTCACCTCCTGTTTACGGCGATGTGGAGGAAGATGAAAGACAGCATGGCAAATGACCTGCAGCTCCTGTCAGCTCCAGTAAGAAGATGAATATCTTTGGTTTTCTTTGATTTGCACATATTAAACTAAATAAAATCCAGATAATGGAAATAAACAGGCGGGACTGAAGAAAACAAGATGCCAAGGCAACTCTGTCTCCGTTCTCTCTCCACTGCAGAAAACTTTGTATTAAAAAGGAAAAAAGATTTGAAAAGGATGTTTTTTCTCCTCAGGTCAGAGATTGAATACCGACACAGTGGACGAGTGGCGAATTAATCCTTGTCCTCTTGGACTGAATCCATCTCCTGTGCCGATCTCTGCATTGTGAGAGTATCCTCTGTTCCATCGTCACATTATCTCTAAGAACTGACACGCGATGTTTGGCCTTGGAAACAGAAATAGTTCAGGACGGCTCTGCTGGTGATATTCCTGCTTATCTTCAGTGTCCATTCACTCGAGTGGAAAGGAAGCAAAGAAAAAAACATCAGAAGATAACACAAAGATAATACTAGTGACATGAACGCTCATCGGTTTGTGAAGTCACATTTAGAAGATTAGATGTGACCATTTTCGCCGTCACTTCATATTGGGGCTATTGTGTCTTTTTAGATTCCTGTAAGCTTAAAAACATCTCAGTCCAGCCTGGACTTAAATTACATAACAGCACTTATACTTATGTCAGGACACAGACTGTATTTAAAAAACACACCCAGATGATATCAACTACCAGTTTCTGAAGTTATTTGGATCCATAAACTGTGCTTGCGTACAGATACCTGATGATTAGTGCTAAGTAGCAGACTATTAAAATGCTAGAATTTAACTTGGATGGGCCAACAACAGCACCAACATGGTGGAGAAACTGGTTGTTTTAACGTGGGAGTCTGTGAGGGTTGACTGCTTCCAGTGGTCATTAGAGGAACTGCAGTTTTTGGCCCCATCATATGATTCAGCCCTGCTACATTGTTGCATCAAATCCACGTTAAACAGCTTAAAGTGAGAGCGCTGACCTGACCTTTAGTCTGAGGACGTGCTCGATTTAATTTATGCTCAAATTAAAGCTTCAGTGTGGGTGAAAGAAAGGCTTATTGTTAAATATTAAGTCTTACTGCTGATGAGTTCAGTGACCCCTCACGCTGATCGCACTGGGAATGCAGTCAGCCTGACACTCAGCACATGGCTGCACACTTACAGTAACACTCTGTGGCAAAGAGCCTCTGCTAAATGCCGCCACTGTAAACATTATGTAACGCGGGCCTTTAGAGAGTCTAACCGCATTCTGACCGTAAAAGCCGGCACACTGACCATCTGAACCAAGTTGCAAATTAAGTTAACCGACCAGTGAGGCGAATGAAAGAAATTATATTTACTTTACATTTTTATTTGTTTAAACTTCTCGTGTTGAACGTAGCCGAGCTCCAGTGCCTTCGGTGAAATAGGTAATTAGCTAAATACAACCTCAGATAAATAAAAAAAACATGAAATATTAGACTGTGTAATTATTTAATTAACAAACATGAAGCCAAAATGATGACGCAGTATGAGGAAAAACTAAGTAATAACTGTGTCATGATCCAGCAGTTTGCATAAGCAGCATTAGCAGCAATAACTTAAAGTAATCAGTCTCTCCCATGGCTGTAGATTCTCTGCAGCGCTGTTTCGGTTCACTGAGCTTTGTGCGTTTGTGCACGGCTCTCTGAGGTCTGGACTTTGAATCGTTGCAGCTCCTTCATTCTTTTCTTTTTCAGCTATTCTCTTGGAGATTTGCTGCTGTGCTGGGAATCATTGTCCTGTTGTATGATCCAACTTCAGCCAAGTTTTGGCCTCACATTGGACTCTAGAATACTTTGGTATACAGAGGAGTTCACAGTCGACTTCGTGACTGCAAGGTGCAAATCATCGCCCCTCCACCTCCGTGCCGATGGTTAGTATGAGATGTTTGTGCTGAGTGATGTGGTGCGTTATGTTCAGACATCTCCACTCTGGCTCCATTTGTCCAAAGGACATTGTTCCAGAGGTGGTTTGTTCAGATGCAGCTTTGCAAAGCTACACCATGCTGCCATGTTCTTTTTAGAGAGAACAGGCTGCAGCTCAGGAGGCAGGGACAGTCGTCTGTTAGTGGTTTGATCCTTGGCTGCTCCAGTCTCTGTGCCAATTTTGGGCGAGTTGCTCTGCGGTGCATTCACTGGAGTATGAACGTGTGTGAATGCTGGGTACAAACATTTAGCTGTAGAAGAAAAGTGAATGGGTGAATGAGGCCTGTTGTGTAAAGGACTTTGAGCGCTCAAGTAGAATTGAAAAGCGCCATATAAGAACCAGTGAATTTACCATCAGTCTTTTTCTAACTGTGCTGTCATGAACTTTAACATTTAACACGCTGAGCCTGTAGAGTCTGAGACGGAGCTCTGGGGTAGTTTTCTAGTTTCTTTGAGCACTGGGGTGAATTTGCTGGGACGTCCACTTCCAGGACGACAGCTGGATGTTTTTCAGTTGTGAATAATTGAATGCTTTAGAATGATGGACTTCAGATTGTTTTGAAATGATTTTATAACCCTTCTCAGGCTGTCAAGCACGGAGGAGCTCAAACTGCTGATGATCATTTAATCAGTGCATTGGCTGCTAATTACCCTCTGAACTCCTGTGGAAGCAGTAAAGGTGCGCTCTGAGTTTTTCACACACCACGTTTGCATGTTGTCTTAGTTTTTATTAAATAAATAATGACACAGTGTAATAAGTCATGAGTTATTGTAAAACATAATTTTAAGACCTGTTTACGACCAGATTATTTTTATTATGACCTGATTTCTAAAACCTTAGAGCTGAAAGAGGTCGCTTCTCTTTACTTCCACAGTTCTGAAACTGATGCTTCAGAAAGGAGCTTCACAAACAAATGGGTGACATCACTGCGGCTGTGTCCATCCTTTACATGCAGTCCATGCCAAAAGAACATTTTGCAAACGATGCGCAAAAGCTAATGATTGCAGTGTAATGTTAGTGTAGCTCCAGCCCAGGTTCCACACACCTGAGTGGAAACAGTCAGAAATCCCAGCCAGCAAATCTAAAAGAAAGCATTTGAGCAAATCCGGAGCAGAAACGGGAAACTCATTTTCTCCTCCTCACAGATTACTGTGATTGCTCTCTCGTGCACTTTTCATTCGTTATCATATTCACAGAAGGTTTTAATAATGATGATGTGCGAATGAGTGTGTGTTCAGGCAAAATGTGCGAAGAAAGGAAGCAGAGAAACTCCCACGCCACAGAGCTGAGGAAAAATTACATTTCCTCTCCCCCTCTCTCTTTTCTCTCTCCGCTTTTATCTTTTTCTCATTCTGATTTTGCGTCATTCTTCTTTCACTGGGTTGATTTTCATTTTTTCTTCATGTTTGAAGCTTTTATTTTGTGCAAACTATTGCCTGTCAAACTATCATAGCAATAATTTGAAATGTTAACATCAAAGCCTTTTGTTAAGGCTGAGGAGCCGAGGATTAGGACACTGTTCAGAAATGTGCTTCGTTGAACCTGTACCTACGTCTCACAGCGACGTCACCATGCTTTGGAAAAAATTCACTTTAAATGTTTTACATCTTAATTTTTTTCAGTGTAACTGTGGGAAACAGAAGACCACAACATTTGCTATTTATTCACTGCGATCTCTGGAAATTCCCCGTTTTATTTTTGCATCATTTTATGATGAGTGGACTCATCGTGATGGTGCCAAGAAAACGGAGCTTAAAAAAGCGGCAGGTGTTACTGATAGTTGAGTCTGTTCATCTGGACGTAGCGTTTTCAGTGGGAGAAACGTTTCGTCACTCATCCAAGCGACTCCTTCAGTCTCAGCTGACTGCAGGTCTCCCCAACCTTATAAACAGATTGTCTGAAGCAGTTAGACCAAGACAACGCTATTGACCGGACCTCATACCACAGGCCATACCCAGGGGAATCTACACCAAGTCTGTATGGTTTACCGAAGAGACATAAACAGGGTGTACCTTTAAGACCAATTGTCTGTATGATCAACTCGGTCACCTATAACATCTCCAAGTTTCTGGCTTCAATCCTCAACCCATTGGTAGGCAGCGCTGAACACCACATCCAGAACACCTTGGATTTTGTTGAGAAGGTGAGAGATGTCATTATGGAGGCAGATGAAACAATGGTCTCGTACGATGTTACATCTCTCTTCACTTGTGTTCCAGTCACTGAAGCGTTGGAGGTAGTTCGTAAGAGATTACAGGATGACCCCAACCTCAGCAACAGGACCACCCTCAGCACCGACCAAGTGAGTTTGCTCTTGGAACTGTGTCTTAATTCCACCTATTTCACATACAAGGGTCAGTACTACAGGCAGAAACATGGG
>VVHJ01048744.1:0-13484 GCA_015107715.1 Tylochromis polylepis | reverse complement strand
TCCTCCAAGATCTTATCCATATTGCGTTCAATAAACACAGTCTGAGTACTCACGGCTTGCCCATCATCAATCATGTCGGCCAGCCTTGTGGGGTTTTGAACAGCTGTAACTGCTTCCTTTGTTCTTCGATAAGCCAGGTCCGAGCCAGCTCCGATCAGCCAGAACTCTGTTATCATGGTTCCGAATTGGTAGATGTCGTTCATGTCCTCCATCGAGAGTGTCGCCAGGCACACGACGCAACCGGCCGTCGAGTATCCGGCAGCAAACGTCTCTGCAGGACAATCGGGCTCTCCCAAGCCCAGGCTTCTCCTGAAGAATAGGGTGTCAATTTCGTTAAGGGACCAGTTGATCAAATCCATAATTCTTTAGGTTTTAGAGAACAAGACTGAGAGACTCTCTGAGGGTTAAAACAGAATATTTTTGGAATCAAGGCTTTTCCATGCAGGAAACTGCCCCAAAGAATTCACACAACAGTGTCTAGCAAGGGTGTTTGGAGGATATTTTAAATGGGGTGTCAAAAGGAGGAACCAAGAGGAAGGGTAATTCACGAGGAATCAGAAAACCATATCAGAAATATACACCAAACCAAACCACTCGATAATTTTAAGTCTGGACAGCACTCCTGCTGTCATAAATAGTAGGAGGCGTGGTTGTTCTGTAACAATATGGCAGCTGCACTGAAGCACAAGATGTAACCACGAGGAAATGGAGCTGACAGAGGTCTGGTTAAAACCATAAAACATTTTACTCTAATGAGGGTTGCAAGTTAAAAACAAAGTCTCACACATCCTTTGAGTTTTAAGTAAGTAAACGAATTGGAGAATGATAGCCAGTGGATAAATGTGAGGCACATCTGTTGAAAACTTAAAAATTTATTGTTTTGCATCTATAATTAGCATAAGAGCTCACAGTGCACATTGACCATTCTTTCAGAAGCGCATTTGTGAGGTCAGACACTGATGTTGTCTCCCGGTCACCGCTCTAATTCATCCCAAAGGTGTTCTGTCAGGTTGATGTCGGGACTTCACACCAAACTTATCTTTATGAACCTTGCTTTGTGCACTGGTGCGCAGTCCTGTTGGAACAGGAAGGGCCATCCCCAAACTCTTCCCACAAAGTTGGGAGCATGAAATTGTCCAAAATCTCTTGATATTCTGACACATTACAAGTAACTTTCAGTGGTGCTGAGGGGCCGTGCCCAACTCCTGACCAACAACCCCACACCATAATCCCCCCTCCACCAAAATTTAAACTTGGCAACATGTCGTCAGCTATGTACCATTCTCCTGGGAATCAATTCAGTTTAGTTCAATTCAGTTTTATTTATACAGCGTCAAATCGCAACAAAAATCTCCTCAAGGCGCTTTATATTGTAAGGTAGACCCTACAATAATACATACAGAGAAAACCCAACAATCATATGACCCCCTATGAGCAAGCACTTTGGCGACAGTGGGAAGGAAAAACACCCTTTTAACAGGAAGAAACCTCCAGCAGAACCAGGCTCAGGGAGGAGCGGCCATCTGCCGCGACCGGTTGGGGTGAGAGAAGGAAGACAGGATAAAGACATGCTGTGGACGAGAGCCAGAGATTAATAACAAGTATGATTCAGTGCAGAGACGTCTATTAACACATAGTGAGTGAGAAAGGTGACTGAAGAAGAAACACTCAATGCATCATGGGAATCCCCTAGCAGCCTACACCTATTGCAGCATAACTAATGGAGGATTCAGGGTCACCTGATCCAGCTCTAACTATATGCTTTAGCAGAAAAAGGAAAGTTTTAAGCCTAATCTTAAAAGTAGAGATAGTGTCTGTCTCCCGAATCCAAACTGGAAGCTGGTTCCACAGAAGAGGGGCCACCAAATCCAGACTCATCCATCAAATTGCCAGACAGAGAAGTGTGAACTGTCATTGCAGAGAACACGTCTCCACTGTTCTAGAGTCCATTTATGGCGTGCTTAACACCACTGCATCCAACACTTTGCATTGTGCTTGGTGATGTAAGGTTTTGATGCAGCTTCTCAGCCATGGAAACCCATTACACGAAGCTCTGTGGCACTGTTCTTGAGCTATTCTGAAGGCCACATGAAGTCTGGAGGCCTGTAGCTATTGAGTCTGCAGAAAATTGTGAGGTCAGAGCAGGGACCACATAAAATCCCAGAGTGATTGCTCTGGGATTTTGCATCACCTACCACTTTGTGGCTTAGTTGCTGTCATTACTAATCGCTTCCACTTCGTCATAACACCACTAAAAGTTGAATGTGGAATATTTAGGACCAAGGAAATTTCACAGCTGGACTTGTTGCACAGGTGGCCAGATTGCACTTCTTTGTGAAAGGAATAGCACAGAACATTGCATGATACTATGCACTTAAAACACTTTACTTACCTGCAATTGATGGCCAACTTAAAATGACCAAATAACCTAACATGCACCTAACATAATTTCTTCCAATGCTCCACACAGTCACTTACCTGAATGACTCGTTAGGTTTCACAATGTGCCAGTACAACACAAAAGTGACCATTAATGGAAATAGACATCTGTATCCCTATTCAAATAAAACATACATACATAATACAAATAATTAAAAGTTATTGCCAAATTCATGAATAAGTAACTGGCATTAACAAGATTTTTGATGTTGTTGAATGGGTCAGTGACACATTTTATTTGGATCAAAATAAGGATATAAATTACACGTGGACAGAATTAAATGAGAGCTCAAGGGGGGGAAAGAGACAAGACGGTAACAAAGAGAACAAGTGCAGCGCTGCAAAGACAGCTGTAGAAACAGAGAAGCGAATGAACTGAAAGAGGAGAGAGACACATACGGAGAGGAGGAGAGGGAGGGGTGAGAAATAACAGCAGAAGACGACAGAGAAAAACATACGTGAGAATAGCAGAAATCGTAACGAAACAGGAGGGAGTGAGGCAGACAGATGGGGGAAAAGAGGGGAAGACGACATGGTGGGCAGACACGGTGGTCCTCAGATGTCTGCTTGTCCTCCTCTCATCATTCACTCTTCCCACAGCGTCTCTCATTCCTCTGTCTGAATCGCTGTCCTCCCATCTGCTTTTGGCTTCCTCAGAGTGTTTCGGATCACTTAAAGGACTAGTTCACCTGAAAAAGAAAGTGCAGCACGAAAGGACACTTCACAGACAAATCCCTCACACTAAACACAAAACAGCTCCATGTCCACTTTGTTCAACACAACAGATATCATTGATCATCTTGTTACTCTGTGAGGTCCTGACAGTCCTGTGGATGTCACCTGGACACATACCTCGTTGCAAGCCATTGCTCTTGTAGCTCCAAATTTTTAATTAGATTTTATTTGTATTTCATTTGAAATGTTTTATTTTCAAATCAGGTTCTTTTCAGTTCACAACAGTACAATAGTACGATTAAAAAAGTGCAAACACAGAGTCGCTGTCATGTAGACGTCCCATGATCAATAAACATTTGCATCATTGCCGTGTCAGCCTGTGGGTGCTTACAAATTTCAATAAATTGACAAACACTAAATACAAAGACATTTCATGCATATTTTTATTATATTTTGTTGAATTTTGTATCTCTGCAATATTCTTTCAGTTATTTTTTTTTCCTCAAGACTCGTTTTTAACTTCAACTTCCAAGCAAACCTGCAAATGACGGCTACACTCTCTGAGTGCATCCGCCTCTTATAGCAACAGTTTTTCCCCAAGAAGCTGCAAAAACTACTCAGGAACAAACTGAAGAACCCAGCAAAGAACTCGAGGTGTTAACCCAGCCTCTTAACTTTCCTGATCCTTGAGAGACCCCCCCCCACAATCCGCAGTACCCAAGGTATCTGCAAGAGATGTGCTGGTATGCCCCTTTTGGGTCTGTGCTCTTGATGGCGCGTGAGGGATCAGTGCAAGATTAGGTGGTTTTTAATGTTGCTACAAAAACAAGCAACCTGACTTATTTTTGTGCTTCCATTTGCCATCTGTTGACGTCATTAGAATTTCTCAGTAGAAAGAAAAAATAAACCTTGTTAAATGTCTGTACCTTCCTTTCACGTATGTAAAAATTCAGTGTAGCTGAATTTGAAGTGACACATCTCACTTTAACCAAGCAAGATGGGAACAAAAACTATCATATATTCATCGCATCCACCTTGTGAAGTTTGTGATTGTATTTCGGGACATTACAGCTGTCCTTAAACTGCAGGATAGAAGCATCTTGTTCTGTTTGTGCTCATAGAAAAGTGTATCAGCATCTATTTTTGCTTCCATAGAAAATCCATATCAGTGCAACACGAGAAAATGATCGAGAACTTCCGGAAAGTGAAGTTTCAGCTCAGTATGGAGGGCAGAGGACCCAGGGGAGGAGAGCACTGTGGGAAATGGGCAGTTCCAGTCTGTCTGTGTCTTTGTTCAATCATTTGTCTGCCTCTCAGAGTGACACGCTTCATCCCAACGGCAGTCTCAGAAGGAAAGATGGAGGCAAACTGAAGTTAAGGGACATTTGGATGGAATATAAACGTATGAAGTTTTTGTTTGTATTTTTTTCTCTGTCTTTGGACTTGAGATTCTAATAAACTCAGGAAGAAAACAGAAAGAAGCCAGAGCACCAAACCAGGGGTGCTCCTGTTTTTTTTTTTTTTCTTTTTTAACTTTACTGATCCTCCCACCTTCTCCCTTTGCTACCACTCTTGCTGCTCCTGCTAACTAAGGAGGAGGAGAAGGAGGAGGAAGAGGGATGCAGGGAGAGCACACCTTACCTCCCTCCCTTCCTTCCTCACTTTCTTCCTCCCTTTCTCTGTCTCTCCCACTCTTCACTCCACAGCAGCTCTCACCAAAACACCACAACACACCACCACTGTCTCTGGCAGGCTGACACACACTTACACATCCCTACACACACACACACACACACACACACACACACACGCGCACACACACACACGCGCACGCACACACACACACACACACACACTCTCTCTCTCACACACACACACACACACACCTATACACACACACGCACACACCTACACACATTAATCGGCATCCTCAACACCGACCGAGACGCCCTTGGACTGCTGCAGGCGAGGTGAGTGGGTAAATATTTGAAACCTCCTTCTATGTGTGTGCATGATTGTGTGTGTGTGTGTGTGTGTGTGTGTGTGTGTGTGATTGTTTGCATGTCTGCATGTGCTGGTTTGCCTCTGGCCTCTGGTCTTTGTGTACAATGTGTGTGTGTGCACCCATGTGTGCGCGTGTGTGTCTGTGTGTGTTTACGAGGCACACCAGAGCCAATGAGACTTGTGCTTTGCACCAGACCAAAACAAATCCACAAAATAATGCTGACTCTCCTTCAGAGGAGTGTGTGTTTTTGTGCAGGCATGCATGTGTGCGTGTGTTTGTGTGTCAGATCCTGGAGAGGCCCGAGTCTGTCTGGAAACTTGTCAGCTGTTGGGAGATGTGTGTGCATGTGTGTATGTGTGTGTGTAAACTGGTGAGGTAGAGGCTAATATTTGTGCCAGTGCTACTTGTCAAACTGTAGTTTTTTTTTTTCTCTCTCTTGTGGCTCTAAACTGCTGTAGAGAATTAGAGGAATGAAATCTCCCCACATCTTGCCTGTTGCATTTTCCTTACAAAAGACCCTCCTAATAGTTTAGGAAAGTTACATTTTAGGTCACTATTAAAGTAAGACTTTAGAAAGTAAGTCAAATGTCAAGGCTTTTTGCCATTTCAGCCTTTAAAATGCCTAAAAAGCACAGACTTGATGGTTTTACCATTAAAAAAATGTAGATGAAAAGGCCGGAATAGTTTAAATATATATATTATAATCATTGTTTAAACTCATAACACCTGCTAAATGTTAGGTTTAGCCAATGTCTACTGTTTTTTTTTTTTTTAACCTATTGGCTATGTACTAAAACAAAAATACACAGTAGGGTGATTTTTTTTGTAATTTTTGAAAATATGTTTGCTTTGTGTAGGTCTAAAATACAAATGACCATTGCTGATGATCTTAGCACAAGTTTCCAAATGTTACCAAAACCTAACCTTTTAGAAAAATGAAAATTACTTTTGTAGGGAAGAATTATTACTGTGTTGGTCCTCTGATTACTGAGCGTATTAAAAAACAAAGGCAACTCACTGGTTGAGTAGATGACTTATATTCCAAAAAGCCACTGCAGGAGACCTGGGTTTGACTCTGTCCTGGGCCATTTTCTGCATGCTGTTCCTTCTGCCCTCTCTCCCTTTTTCCTGTCTATTCTACTATTTTGTCCAAAATAAAAGCGAAACTGTCCACAAACAATTCCATATTCTGGTGGGGTCGTTATAAGAATGCAGTTCAAACAGATGAGAAAGGTCTGTAACCAGCCACTTCCACAGTACAAAAGTTCATGTTACAATAAATTGGACTGAGCTGATAGAGAAACAGGGAAGTTAATTGTCTAGTGAATTCATAGTTTGGAGTGTCCTGCTTCCTGCACGCTGTACCCAGGCTCCACCCTTGCTTAAACCAAAGCAAGTATTCCTAGTAGAGCAAATGTGTCTGAAGTGGACTGTTCCCTGCTGTGAACCACATGCAGGAGGGCAAAGTTGGACTGCCTGATTCGTTGGCTACTGTCCGCATATATATATATATATATATATATATATATATATATATATATATATGCACACACAAAAGAGCTGGTGATTAGCATTACCCAAGCAATTGTTCAGTTCCCTTGATAAGGTTAAATATGCTGGTTTTTCACAGACTGTATCTGCTCACAATAACAACAGAATTCATGTTTAGTTCATGAACAAAGCACTGTTGCACTTCACCAATGTGATTATTAATCCACACAGATTTAGTCCAAGATGCCTTGTGGTCAGAGTGGATTACTAATTGGTTCAAGCACATTCAAAAAACCTGCTTCTTTTCATTGTGAGTGAGTCTAATAAAGATGAATTGAGCCTGGTCTTTTTCCTGGGAAAGCCAGCTCTGAAAAGTGAATCAATAAATAGGTCGGGGTTCAAGTGTGAGCAATTTAACCCAGTCTCTGTTTGTCTCAGGGGCATATGAACTCTGCTGACCCATCTTTAACTTCTCAGACTGCCTTTCTTACTCATCCTTTGAGTCTTCCCTCCTTTCTGTTTCTTTTGCTCACTTATCCATCATTGTTGGCTCTCTTGGTGGCTTTTTTCCTTTCTGTATACAAGGGAAGAGCCTGGATCCTGTTTCAGCTTTGCATGCACACTTGAGAAAGGAAAAGAGTTTGGCTCAAGGGGTAAAAGGCAGAAGAATGAAACTTCCTGGAGACAAGCAGACATCCCCGACCGCCCCATACTCCTCTATGACGTTATCCGAGTTTTGGGAAGAAATGACACACTGGGATTTTTCTGATCACTTATGTGTCATTGCACTTTTTATGTCAAAAGTATGCAGTTTACATCTAAACTGCATTTACCATTAACTGTAATTTTATGGGTTCAAATCCTGGAGAAGCATTATCCTATTAACTCTTATGAGTCCCTGTAAATTGCGCCACAATTGTCACAAGCTGTGTTTGCTTTCTTGTGGATCCGACACATTACTTGCAAAATTTGCCAGACTCAGCAGAGAGGATGAACTGTTAATCACCTAACATTGCTGCTTCAAGACACTGAAATCTGAATTACTTCTGATAGTCAGACTAGCACCTTTCATGGCAGTTTGCTGTGTGAGAATGAACTGTAAATTACCAAGACAAGTTCCACTGCAGCCCACAGCACTGATGACCGCAGACCATGGGAACATGATATCAATATTTCTGATACTCCTTCATCTGCTTCCTAAAGCAGTCTAGCATTTGTTGTTGTTTTTGCCAGGCTGCAGTCGGCTCTATTTTGCCACCGAAAAAAATCTTTCTATATTGTACCCACAGACATTAGAGCGAGAACTCCAACAATCACACAGTCCACTATGAGCAAGCACCTGTCGATGGTGGAGAGAAAGAACTCCCTTTTAACAGAAAGAGACCTCCTTGGTGGGGAAGGGTGAGAGACGAGAGAAAAGATGAGCATGCAGAAACCGTGAACCACAAACAGGACAAAGTACATACTACAGGAGCTCGAGGTAAAAAACTGACGACAGGCAATAATGGCAAAGAAACAGATCTGGAATGATACAAGGTGAGAAGAAGTGCTCATTGCATCATGGGACGTCCACTAGTATGCTGAGCCTATATAAGTACTATGCAAAAACTAACCGGCAGCAATTTACTGAAGCATACAAACATGAATGGGGTACGGTATATGTAGAGGTGGTTTTCAATTATAATGAGCTTGGATGTCAATAATTCAGTATGGCCACCTTTATTCTTCAACACAGCCTGAACTCTATTAGGCAGCTTTCTCGTTGTTTCTTTAAGTAGTCTTCAGGAATAGTTCTCCAGCCTTCTTGAAGGACATTCAAAATTCTTCTTTGGATGTTTGTTGCCTTTTGTTCCATTCTCTGTCAAGATGATCTCACACTGCATCAATAATTTTGAGATCTGGGCTCCGGGGAGGCCAAACCATAACTGCTAGGATTCCACTGGTTTTTTTTTTTTTTTTTCTATCTCGGTATGATTTTGCTGCATTGGTAGTGTGTTTGGGATCATCGTCATGCTGAAAAATGGAGCCGGATGATATTGCACGGTGGACCAAAATCTGATGGTACTTTTCTGTATTCATAATTCAATCAGTTTTTGACAAAATCCCCAACACATGACAGAGCCTGTCTTGATGCATGCTCAATCGTCCGGCTGAAGAAATCCCAAAAAGTAGATTCTGTTCATGTGGACATAACGTTTTCAGTGGGAGAAACGTTTTCGTTACTTCAGTCTCGACAGAGGGGCATGACAGAGCCTGCACTGTGCTTTACAGATGACGGGGACCTTCACTCTTCATGCATGCTGATGACAATATGAAACAAAAATTTCAAATTTGTTCAAGTCTCAGTCCAGTTTTTGTGTAATTTGCCATACCTCAGCCCTACTTGTCTCTGTTTCTTTAAAGATGGCTTCCTAATACCCACCCTTCCACTAAGAGCATTTCTGATGAAGTGTCAGCAAAAGAATCAACACCAAATGCATCTCTCAGGTCTTGTGTCAGGTCCTTGCTGGATTTTTTTCCCTGTTTCTTAAGGACATGACTTTCAGATACCGCTCATCTGCTAAAGCTAGCTTTTGCTTTTTTAGGCCTGCCACATCTTATTTTCTCCTCCACTTATCCAGTTCCCTCACATTTTTTAAGGACACACTGCACACCATGCCAAGTTTGAACCCGACACTGGTTCATCCTTTGAGTTAGGTGCCTTTTTTTATGCTTGAATGCATGGGTCAGTGTTAAGAGTCTTCATAAAAAATCAAGAGAGTCATAAAAAGAGTCTTACAAAATCATTACTCTGATGTTCAGAAACAAGAACTGGGCTGACAAAGACTGTAAAAGCAGACAATGTCCAAAGAACAACTTTGAAAAACCTTCAGAAAGTCTGGAGAACCATTGTTCAAGAACCAAAATATAAATAAATGAGGGGTGATTCAAGGCATTTGCACAGTTATGTAGTAGAATAACTAAAGGATAGTTCAAGGTCATCTGATCCTAACTATAAGCATTATCAAAAAAGAAAGTTTGAAACCTAATCCTAAAAGTAGGGAGGGAGATTACTGGGCGAGTTCGACCGGCTCATTCGGTATTTCAGAAGACAGGGTTTTCATTTATGGAAGATCATAGACAGAGTCCTGCTAACACCAGTGCCTAACATATATCTCATTGGTATTAACAGAAGAATAGCTGTAAAACACAATGTAAACAATACGTAGTAAATTATTCTGTTATTTTCTGTCCAACTGTAACCATCTCCTCTAGAAGACTTTCAGCATTATATTCATATTACATATGGCCACCAGAGACTGGAAAGCATCCAGTATTAGATAATAAAAATCAAGTGTTGGTCTGATATATTATTTGATATATCAGACGGCTCTTATTTAGTCCAACCTCTCAGGGGACAGACTACTGCTGTCTGTCTATCTGCTGAGGCTGCCAGTGCTACATAAACAAAACGGCAAGGCGAGGGGCCCCAGGGGGCCTTCAGGGTGGGGACGGCTCAGGGGTGAGGGAGGGAGAGTCAGGGAGGATGAGGGACTGTTTACTTTTGTCTTCTATGCCTGGCCGCCTGGGAAACGACAGCGGAGGAAAGAGGAAGACTGTGTCTGGATTGTGTGTGTGTGTGTGTGTGTGTGTGTGTGTGTGTGTGTGTGTGTGTGTGTGTGTTTATTTCTCTCCAGGTATAAGGTATTCCTTCTACCAGGACCAGATGTGTTTAGTTAAAATAATGCCTATGACTTATGATGTAGTTTACAGTGTATTTAAACTGAATTTTAGGGTAACATTTCTGCACGTAATATACTTTCAAATGCTGGCAAGGTGGACAAGGAAGTAAGAATTGGCAGTTTGCAAAGAAATACAAATACAAAAAGTAGTTTTTGTAGTAAGGAGCAAGAAAGATACAAAAAAGAGGATAATGTCGCTAATGAAACCAGCTGAACTGACTAAATCTATTAAATATGACAAAATACACAATGACACAAAAATGTAGTAAATACATTTTTAACTTTTGCACATGACTGCACAACGAAGAATTACAGAAACATTAAGTCTTCCAGTGAATGACAATATTTTGTCGGCGTTTTTGAGTCGCGGAGCATCGACTGCTAATACTTGGTGCTTTAGATGGCTGGGCAAGTGTGAGGAGGAACAGACAGATCAATGCCTCATTGTTATTTAATCGAAATGATTTGGGGAATGAAAACAGCCTCTTTGTCAGTCATGCAATGCCTTCTGTGTAAACGTCACACTGTCCATGCTGGCGTAGTCTTCCAGATCAACCTCAGCTAATAGAAACATCTGGGCCTAGTCTGGGCTACTTTTGACACTGAGAGCTCAATTATTGGACTGGCAAATGTTGTGGCCCAGACGTCATTAGGTGGGGCCTGCGGTGATATATGGCGTACCGGTGGCTAAGTTAAGGCCGCCAAACTCTCCCTGGTTCAACACTGTCTGTTAAGCCCAGGTGTAGCTCATCGAAAACTGTGGGCCACACTTGGAAACTTCGGAACAGCAGTTGAAATGACTTCCTCAACAAGTGTCAGATATGGCTAATAGCTGACACCATGATAATTACAATAGCAGTCCATCCAAAGTAGCACCAACCTTTGACATGTCGGCGAGTTCACGTTCTCAAAGGAGCAATTGGGGGAGGGGGTTGAAATTAAAATGCGCTTGGGTGTAGGTTAATATCAATGTGCAAATATGCGTAAGCAGCAAAGAAGGAGAGTTGGAGAAAGCGATTGACTGTGTGTGCGTTTGAGTGCATACATTCATGCCATGATGTCTGCATAGCTGTACGTGCACAATACTCAATGTGTATGTGTGTAAGTGTGTGTGCACGGAGTCACGCCACTGGCTGAGTGTATGCACATGTGTGGCTATGTCTGACTGTATGTGTGTTTGGCAGCTGGCCGGGCTCCAGCTGCGTCTGGTTGGATAATGAAGTCCAGGTGCTGCTGTGCCTGCTTTAAGACACCTGTCACCAATATTTAGTGCCAGAGAAAGCCAGACTGCAAACAGGGGTGAGACGAGCTGCTTGCTTATTTTAACAAGGCTGCCTAACTGGACCTGAGGAGACAGGATGTACTATGAGATCTTTCCTAGAAACTCGATGTGTATATGAACGTATACGTCTGCATATGCGTCTCCGGAGCTCATTCAACGCCGTCTGCTTCTGCGGATTCACATTGTTTCCCTGAAATTTAGCCTCAAAAGGAACGTAAAGAAGTTTTTTTTTTACCCTAACCCTAACCCATTCAAAAATTCAAAATAAATTAACATATATTTGCATCATTTGTTACAGAATAAACATAATTTTATGATTTTAAAATAAGAGGGAAACAACATTTAATTTCAGCAGGAATTTAAACATTTAAACATTGTATCGCTCGCAGACTTGCTTAAAAAACACATTCTTCGTGGAGAGAAGCACTAGAACCCAGTAAACATTCATATTTTATACGTTTTTATTATTTTATGTTAGAATCATTCTTTAAGCATTTTCAGCTGGATACACCAACTAGGCTTAAGAAAGTGTGGTTTTAACTAAATCAGTTGCAATAGTTACGCCAGTCCTGCCGATATAAATTTCCAATGGCTGGTCAGTTTGATGATGATCTTGTCCTTTTGCCTTCAATGAGCAGCAATCTCCACCCCACTTTTTTGCAGCTGAATGTGAATGAGAATTAGTATCTCAAAAGTCTGAAGCCATGATTCTCAGCTGGAAAAGAGTTGCTTGCCCACTCTTGGTTGGGAATAAGTTTCCGCTTAGTGGAGGAAGGTGTTGTTTACAAATGAGGAAAGGGTGGAACAGGACAGACCAACAGTGGTGTGAATGTTGTACCAGTCTGGTAATGAAGAGAAACCTGTGGGTGAAAGTGAAACTGTTGATTTACTCTGCGATCTATGTTCCTACCCTCACTTTCACACTGGAGCTGAGAACATTTACCAAAAAAGTGGAGATCATGCACACAAGAGGCAGAAGTGAGTTTCCTCTGTAGTGTGGTTGGACACCCTTAGAAATAGGGTGAGGAATTTTGTGATTGAGGACTAGCTCAGAATAGAGCTGCTGCCCCTCCACAAGTAAAGGAGGTGGTTTGGGCACTTCATTTGGTCTGTCTCTTGAACACCTCGTAGGTGAGGTATTTCAGGTAGTATTTTATTACTCGGGTACTTAGTAGGTAGGTGTTTGTGTTTTGTTCCTTGTAACAATGTCGTTAGCCTAACCCAACATGGTGACAGCGTCAAAATTGAGAAGTCAAAACAACATAACAAACAAAACAAATGTTATGGCTACTATGTGTCATGGTACTGGGTCTGGGACCCAGTGTTTTGCATTTGTTTAGTTAGTTTTCCTTGATTTTGTATTATGTTTTATTTTGTTCCCCAGTCGCGTCTCATGTGTCTCCTCTGTCTCCTCTGTCTCTGTGTTCTGTGTCCCCTTGTTTAGTGTCAAGTCCGTGTCTCTGTCCTGTGCTTCCTGTTTTACTTTTTAGTATCATGTCTTTCGTCAGTGAGTTTAGTTTGCTTCCCCTTGTCTCGTCATGTTTATTACTCCCAGCTGTGCTCTCCTCCTGTGTCCCATTCCCTCGTTATCCCTGAGTGTATTTTAGCCCTGTGTTTTCCTTGCTCTTTGTCGCGTCGTACCCTCACCATGCTGTGTGTTTTCCCTCCGTGTCTCTCTGTGATCTTCGTCCCTCCGTTCCAGTTGTTTCTAGTTTTTTGTTCCCAGTTTCTAGTTTTAGGTTGCCAGTTTATTTATGTTTGTCATTTATCACTGCAATAAAGCAGCCTCTTTGAGTTTACTCCCCGTGTGTGAGTCCTGCGTTTGGGTCCCTCCTCCTGCCTGCCACACAGTGAACCATGACACTTTGTT
>VVHJ01048738.1:0-16563 GCA_015107715.1 Tylochromis polylepis | reverse complement strand
AAAGAAAACTGATGTTGCTACACTGCAAGCCTCAACCCGAGCAGCAATGACCCTCCTGGGCGTGAGCAAAACTTCACCTGCTGATGTGACTGTGCAACGCTTGGCTGGAAAATCTGCTTGAAAAAGGGGGTTACCTTTGCTCCTGGAGCACTGACAAGAAGGTAGCAAGTGTTTGTTCCTCCTGTCACTTTCCAGCATGCCCTGAGCAGCGCATGAGATACACTGTGTGCTATCAGTGCTTGAAGTGTGCATTTAGTTTTAGTTGTTTTTTATTGTTTCTATACAACCGTAGCGAGAGATTGGTTTAAGTTGCAAGCCATGAATCAGACTCATTCCTGGTGGGTGTTGGTCTCCACTAGGACTGCAATCTGTCAAAGATTCTGCTCATAACGTTAATGTACAGACTTTCTAGGCGCAGCCAATAGGAGGAGGGTGTCAGCTTTGGTGGTCTCAGGATCTCATCTTTGCTTTTTGTAGATTTTGTGGGTCTCTTGGCTTCATCAAGCGGTGACCTCCAGCTCACACTGGGGTGGTTTGCAGCTGAGCGTGATGTATCAGGAATGACAATTAGCATGTCCAATCTGAGGGTATGGTTCTCAGCCAGAAGAGGGTGGAGTGCCCACTCCGGGTCAGGAATGCGGTGCTCCCCTAAGTAGAGGAGTTCAAGTATCTTGGGGTCTTGTTCAAAAGTAATGGGAGAGTGGAGCATGAGATTGACAGACAGATTAGTGCAGCATCTGCTGTAATGTGGATGCTGTACTGGTGTGTTTTGGTAAAGAGAGATATGGAGGAGAGAGGCGGTGAGGCTGTACATTTACAGGTTGCTCTGTGAGTCTACCCTCAGCTACAGCCACAAGCTCTGGGTAGTGAAAGAACAAGATAGCAGATAGAAGCAGACGAAGTCTGTTAGCTTGAGAAGCACGGCCATTCCGGAGGGACTCAGAGTAGACCCAGTACTCCTCTTCATCAAATGGACCCAGTTGAGACGGTTCAGGCATCTGAATCAGATGCCTCCTGGATGCCTCATAGGTAAAGTGTTTTGGGCATTTCTGCAAGGAGGCTCAGGGGAAGGACATGTTGGAGAGATTAAGTCTCTGAGCTGGCCATTTGTTCTTTAATTTCAGTTCTTTTATATTTAGGTCAAAATGAGCCCAGCTGGTTTCATAATACAAATACAACAATAATATAATATTTACTTGAAATGACTTAAAGCCTGACACCACAATCAAAAGACGGTAATGTGGATTATACTTCGGATAAAAGCTGAAAATTGTATTGAAGACAAGTACAGATTTTCATTTTGCAAAATATGCAAATGAATTCTAACTATGCAAAAACAACATTTGTCTTTTATATCTTCTATTATTTAGATGAGGTTAATTTGATAACCAGTAATGCTCTGAGTAAATATAAGTGTTCCTGTTATAAGTGTTGCTGCTCTTATTGCACTTACTGCTCTTGCACTTGCACTTCAATACCCTGTATTTATACATGTGTAATGACAATAAAGTTGAATCCTAATCCTAATAATTATGTTATTGTTATATTTACTTATAACAGTGAGTTCTGTGTTGTTGTAAGATGTGTTGAATCAGTTGTCACTGTACAGCAGGGGTCTCAGACTTAAATGAGCTGTGGGCCACTGCTGCCACTGTCATCCCATGTGAGGGCCACTTTAGTGTTCAAGTAGTACAAAAAAACCAAACAAGAAAACACCCACAAATATTTCCGAAAATGTAGTGTTTTGTTTGTTTGTTTTTTAATTTCAAATATTGTATAACAAGACAAACCTGCAAACGTGAACGCAATTTTTTTTTTCTCACTCTTAACTAACTGAAGCCTTTCTTCGAACTACCAAATCAACAAACTGGTACTCTCTTTCTGGCCAGACTCGTGGCAGCACTTCTGCTATAATTTTGTTCGTATCTAACAAAATAAAAATGCAGACATAAGTGTACACATTAGTTTTTGACTGCTAGTGAAAACTGTTTTCTTTACAAATAACTCTCTCACTGAACTAACACAGCCAATCCGTCAAATCCTTCCCTAACAGAAGAAATTAACTTCAAGGGCCAAATTGCATTATATTTCTTCACGTCGATATAAGGGCCGCAAGTAGGGGTGACGTGGGCCACAAGTGGCCCCCGGGCCGTGAGTTTGACACCCCTGGTGTACAGGGTTAATATGCACCAGGTCGCAGGTTACCTAAGTTTAGAGTTGAAGATCTTACATACCAGATGAAGAAGGCAAATATTATCTGTTTGAGTCTTCTGAACTGGTGTAACTTCTATACGAAGCAGTGGGCATTAACAGAAACCCCAGTCCTAATCCTAACCCTAGGTGGGCTGCTAATGGCCTGTTGGATGTTGGTTAAGGTTGCAGAAAGAGGTTTCAGTTACATGCTACAGTAAATCACAGTGGTTAGCACTGTTGCTTGCGTGGGTTTTCTCTTGGGGTTCCGGCTTCTCCCACCATTAAAAACTTAATTAAAACCTGAGGTGATTCGCCTGTTATTTTGCACTTGTGCAATGCACTCACCTATGGATACAATTAGTCTCTGGGTGTTGCACAGTTGCTGCCCACGGCATCTCATGCTAAAGATGAGATTGTCCTATATATACATACACATTTATCCAAAATACTGATATTTTACCAAGAGGCCTGAATGAAACTCCCATAAAGTCTCATTTTCATTTAGTTTCGTCAAACGCGTACTGCTGGAAATCTGAATATAAAACTTTTGTGTCTGATTCATAGTGTAACATTTTGCGACTTAGAAAAACTTGTATTTAAGCCCAGGCAACATTATGCTTTTCAAAAAAATATCTGGTGCTAGAAAAAAGCAGCACATGAAAGCAAGGCGCCAGGTTTGTCACTTGCCCAGCTGCTGGACTAGCATGTCCTATCTATCTTTGCTTGCATCCATCCATCATCTTCTCTTTCTGGCATTCTTATTTTTGTAAGGAGTCTTATTTTGAACCTGTGATCTGCCTGTGTGGATTTTTTTTATGATGCTCAAAGATTTTTTTTTCTTTTTTTATAATCCACACCGTTGTTGGAGGAACTGTACTGTAAAGCCTATTTTCTCCAAGCTGGTATGTCTGTGTTTCATTTTGAGAAGAAATCCATTTTGGCCCTCTGCTCGAGAAGTAAGAATCCATCCCAAAATGATCCTCAGAGACACCTGAATTGTAGCAACCACAGCACACTGTTTATAAATATCTTCTAGGTTTGTCAGCTTGTCCAAACATTAATACCCCTGAGAAATAGCATCATGAAAAATGTAAGTTGTTTCTCTGTCTGGGCCTATTAAATCCCCTATTAAGCTTCCAAAGGCAGTCAATACCCAGTGTCTGAACCATTTGATTCACTTTAGAGATCACATCTCACCTTGCACATTCTCCAGTCACGCTGTGTTTTGTCTTGTTGCTCAGTGCTGACAGTGACACCTGGCTGAGAAAAACACAAAGCTTTTAAGGCAGCTTTTAAGATGTATAAACATCCCACTGTGCTCTCTTATAACCAATAATTTATAAAATGCCAACATCCCAGGCAATAAAAGCTTTAATTTGACACTTTAATAGTCTTTTTAAAGTGTGTGCCAGGTCCAAGAATTGTTCATACATGTAAATTGCCTAAGATGAGAACGAAAGCTTCTGACACAGCCTTGAAGACACAGAAAGGTTAGACTGAGCTACCTGGTGTTACAGCGGCTAATACAAACAACAGCAGCACAGCTAACAACTGCATAATCTGTCTTGATATGACAGCTGGCATGTATGGAGTTACATAACAGATGGCAACAAGCGCTCTATAACTGCGAGGCCGCTGTGCATTCTTGTAGTCGTTTCCTCGAGGAGAAATCAAAGTCCATAACAGGTCTATTCCTCTCACTCAGAAGCACAAATCTCATCACCGAAGACTGAGACGTTATCCTTTCCTCACTTTAATACTGTGACACGTGGCAGATATCCTCACCGCAGCACAACTTAATCCGTGACTCACCGAACGTGCATGATAAAGTGCCGTCTTCCAACTTCCTTGTCAAATAACTTCTTTAATTAATACAGATATCAATCAAAGCCGTATTTTTAATGGTTTATGTGGGCCAGTTGTGATAGGGATTATTTTCTTCACTTCCTTCAATAACCCTGGAAACTCTGAGATATGGTGTACATCGTCAGAAATTATTGATTTTCCCAATATATTGGATCAGGACTTATGCTGTCATTTAAGAAATATAGAAAAAATATCATGGGGTAAAGGCAGAGATGTGGATTTGTGTTTCACTTGAACATTCGTTTATGATGGTTATTATAAAATAATACAGCCAATGGGTATTTGGAAAAAATGCTGATGCCAATTGTAATGTCTTTATGTCATCAATTATTTTGTCTCATTAGAAATCAACGTTTTTCAGAAGCAGAAGAAATGTAAGTCTTTAATAATGGTTGCACATCATCTCTCAGAAAGCGATATTTCTCAGCAGGCTTCTTTATTCGGCGTCATAGAAAGCACAACTACAGAAAAATGTCTCATAACATTACCCCGAACCCACTCTCGAAATGTCCCCAAATGCTTCGACCAGTGAATGAACTTAAATCAAACAGGCTGGCCATTGCTGCTCACAGTTTGGAACACGAATATTATCAGTTAATCAATGCGGCACCTCTTCTTTAGTCCGTAAGTGATGTGTTTTGACATTTAGTGCTGAGCTCTCATCTGTGCTTGCACTCACAAAAGATCTTACGTAATCACTCAGAGTTAAATGCCAATAAAAGTTTCCTCTTAAGAGATATCACAAAGCTGAAACTTCCAAAAGTTAACAAAACAAATCATCCCACTTTGATGTTGTAATACCACATAAAGCACCAATCGTACTAGATTATTCAGAAGAAATCACAAATATTTATGTATTTTTGCAACTAATGATTATTTAATGTGAACTTAATGAACTGTCGAACAAATTGGGGCCTGAAGAGTGCACTTTTTATTTGATGAATAATTCTATCAGATAGCTGAGGCTGAGATTATCAGCGCTGCAAGCTTCTTCTTTTTTTCCAGTGCAGAAGTAGTATATAATTGTGCAAACCATCACCGTCAGTGTTATTGAATTTGTTGGTGAGTCCCATTACCTGCAACACATATGGGTTGCAGGTAATGTGGGTTTCCTACTGCAAAAATGTCTTAGTGTTTTTAGACCAACAGCTAGGAGTTATGATAATATGGCTGACACGCCCAATATTCTTATTGGTTTCTCTCAACTTGGTCAGAAGCCATTTTTATCCTTAAGACCCATCCATCCATCCTCTACCGCTTATCCTTTTCAGGGTCGCAGGGGGGGCTGGAGCCTATCCCACCTGTCTTAGGGCGAGAGGCAGGGTACACCCTGGACAGGTCGCCAGTCTGTCGCAGGGCTAACACATACAGACAGACAGCCATTCGCACTCACATTCACACCCGCACTCACACCTATGGGCAATTTAGAGTTTCTGATTAACCTAGCCCCACTAATGTCTTTGGACTGTGGGAGGAAGCCGGAGTACCTGGAGTGAACCCACGCAAACACAAGGAGAACATGCAAACTCCACACAGAAAGACCCCGGCCTGATGGTGGACATATCCTTAAGACATTTTCTCAATATGCATATTAATGTTATAGTGGGACTTGTTACATTTCAAAACAACTCCCCTGGTCTCCTTGATCTCCGAGGCCACCAAAAAAGGACGCACTGCAACTCAGCAGCTTTTCAAACTTTATTTCCATATCACAAAAACCTTAAAAAAACTTCCGGAAGTGGAGATCTGCTCACGTGCAGTGTCCTAAGCAGTCTCAATGATGCTTTGTCTGAACATAGACTATATACGGCCAAGCCCAATCGTAAATCTCCAGTGGAGTCTTATACTTGTGTATGCGTGTGCACGCCTGCGAATGTCCGTATGCGCGTCCTCGTGCGTGCGTGAATCCCGCCGGTTGCATGAGGTGCCATCTCCGCTTAAACACAGCCCTTGGGGATTTTCCATTTGAGGTGTCCATGCTTTTGTTTCCCAATTCACAGCTACAGGTTTGGGGGAAGGGCCTCCTAATTTATGACCCCCTGCAGTCACAGGAATGTCTCTGTCTCCTCTCTACTCTCTAAGTGAACCTCTATAAACCAACTAAAAGTGAACTACAAATATCTCATTCATTTCTAAATTCTAAAATGAGATCTAAATATCTGCAGACTATATTGCTGACATTTTAGTTCGATCCCCATTTTTCTGTTCTTTGATGGACAGGTTGTGGCAGCAAACCTAGTCTGGAGCATGTTTATTTAGTTAAAATAAGATTTAAGACAGACCTAAATGTTGCCGGTGAGTCATGGCTGCTCCAGTCATACCATAGGAACCAGTCGCAATCTGCGCATTAGTAATAAGATTTCAAGTGGAGAGAATATAGCACAATCGTTATTATGATCCTTTAGCTTACCCTGATTCATTACTTTTTGAGAAGTACCACTTCAGCCAGGAGGGAATAATTCACAAATAGGGTTTATTAACACCCAGATTAGAAGCCAAGTGTTGCATTTCCTGCCGCTGCTGCCAAATAATTATGATTGAGGGGGGGGAAAAAAAAAGATATTACACAAAGGCCTGTGATATGACACAAACTGCAGGATGTCCAATGAGTTTACGCTACCTGAAATGGAGTCACCGCTGCTGCAGTCTTCCAGTCGCTCAGAAGGAGCAGCGTCCTTCCTTTTACATCTTTGAAAAATTGCTGTTATGATGATTTTGGCGGATACCCAACCAAAATGTGAGCTCAAATTAGACCCTTCTGGTTCTGACTTGCTTTTTTTGTTTGTTTGTTTTTTCATCCTGTCCTCCTGAGTTTATGATCTCAGCCACCAGTTCAGAGTCTTATTTAATACAGTAAAAAGTCAGTTTTGTAAAAAAAAAAAGCAAAAAAGAATATATGTCAGGTTCTGCTAAAGAGAAACGTTATGATTGACAGGTTTAGCACCAGATGAGTGTGTAGTGTGCATCTTGGATTATTCAGATACAAATTATCATAAGATCATTAACACATGATTCAATACAATTAATCATCATTGCTTTTGGAATTTGATTTTCCTACTCCAATTCTCATAGTGTATTTTTCTTAGTTTTAAACTATCCTTGGATTGTTTTTATTTTTTAAGAGAGCTTTTTCTGTGAAGGTTAAGCTTTGTTACCTTAGAGTTGTTGTTAATTTCTGTTTCTTTCTTTTTTTAACCACTATTACTGGTGGGATGTAGTAGAAGCCTATTAAAAAGAATGAATTTCCTTTAGGAGAACTGTTTATCTGTTTACTTTGTCCGACACCACCACTTCTCTCTTGTTTGTGCCGCTTTTGTGATTCCTTTAGGTCAAATTATCTGGTTAAATTCCTCTGAGCCCTCCAGTAGACGTTCTTATTCATTTCAAGTGGAATTTTTGCCCTCCCATTTTATTCCTTCAGCCAGAGAGTTGTCAATCATGGTTTCCATGGTTGACGTACACATTCCCTGGTTAGTCAAGAGTATGCAGGCACCTCATATGACTGAAGACATCTATTCTTATCAAATTGTCATGTGGCTTTGAAGAACAGAGCAAACTGGTCCCCCAAATGAAATGAGTCTTTGAAGTGATGTAAGCAGAACAGGTTCTTTGCACATTTCACATTTGTTTTGATTATTTGGGATGTGGACTGAGCGAAAGGCTTGAATAGGGCATCAGCTATAGCTGGTGACTCTGCTCGAGTCACACAAGCGTTTAGCTGGTCATGATCACAAGATAGCATTAACACAGAAGGTGAGACCAAAAGAAATTAGCTTACTGACATCTAGCTGTACATGATAATATCAGATCCCAGTGTCATAATTGTCTGTATACTGCTGTATCTTGATTTATGACCGTCTCCGCTACACTGTTCTGTATAACAAAAGGATGTGTTTAAATGAGCACCACGTGAAAAAATGCAAAAATCTGGTCATAGACATATTTACGCCTTCTCGCTGATAATCATAACCATTTGTTTAGCTACTTTTTATTAAATATTGTAAGTAATACAGCCATATTTGTGCCACAAATACAGGCAGTTGTTTTTTGAGATGCTGGTGGGATAGAACCAAAAAATGAATAGGAGTGTGTATATGAATTATATCACTGGGGAGGTTTTTGTTTTGTTCAGTCTTTTTTTTTTTCTGTTGTTGTTAGTTTAGTTTTTTTATTGAAACAAATTTAACATTCGGCCTCCTACTCCAACAACTTTCATGTAGTCTTACAAAAGTATTTCATTTTAAGTCGCATTTGTACATTCTTAATAATATGCAAAACTCTCAGTGTGATTGAGATCTGAGTCTCAAGGTTCATTATCCTAAAATATTGCAGAATTATTTAAAGCACAAGAGGATCAGACTATAACTATTACCCTTCACCATATTGGAATGCAGTTATTCTGGGTAACTTGGCATTGCGTCTGAAATATGAAAAAAATTGATTGTCCCATATTTCTCCTAATTATAACAGCTGTGATCAATTTTTCCGTTGTTGTTTTGTCCAATTACTTGCTTGACCAAATCCCCACAGTCCTCTTGCATTGAAGCTGGAGCTCAGCAAACGAGCCACTGCCTAATACTGTGTGGAACATTTATCCATGATGTAGAGGTTTGCTTTTCGTGTAAACATATTTAATACCAACTCATTAGCTACATCTAATCCCACATTTATCCTCATAATTTGACTTCCAATCTCGAATGCTAATGAGACAGTAATTATGATTTCATACATGTTCCAGTCCTTAGGTGTAATTCAATGGATGCAGTCAACACATTTGTCCTGATTTTGTGCTTTAGTTGTTAGTGTCTCAGATTGCGCACTGTGGTCTAATATTCTGCTGTTATAGAAAAAAGTATATTTATCATTCTTGAACCATGCAGCAAATAATTGACCAATTATTCAGTAAAAAGGAAGTGCACACTCTGCATAACGTCAGGTTCCCAAAATGCAGCAAACCTGTTTGTGTAAATGCTCAGTATGCTGTAGTTACTTGTGATTTAACAGCTAACAGAATGGGCCAGGTGCTGTCTTCTGCAGTGAATTACAGCAGAACGGCCAAGAAAGTAACTTCCACTGGTGAAACGAGGAAGATGAAAAGCGATTATGCGAGGCTGTGGTGAATAGTATATGATGATGTATGAGCCAAACAAATCTACTTTTGGCTCTCAGACAACAGCACATAGGCGGCTGTTACCCTCATGTAATTAATCTCCATAATCTTTGCCTTTTCAGTAAGGGTGCTAATCTAGAAAAAGAGACAGACCTCTTCACAAGCAGACACTGTTTATAATGTTGATTACTTCCTTTGTTATTGTCAAAGTTTGCCTGAAGCTACATTAGCTTCTTTCATATGATAAGCTAGATGGCGTAGATCTCGATATGAGTCAGATCAGTAAGATACTGAAAGAAATACGTTTTTTTGTTTGTTTGTTTTGTTTTGTTTTTTGTATTGTTAAGATGCATGCATGCAGGGATTCTCAAGATAATCCCTGCCTGCATACACACACACACACACACACACACACACACACACACACAGGTGTGCACTCACCATCCCACCCTATAGGGGACAAAAAGATGTTTTCCTAATCGGATTTTTGAGCTCATCCTATGATGAGAGTCTGCCCATTTTATTGATCTTATGTTATCTCAAATTGGGAACCTTTGGTCCAGTAATGAGAGATAGATGGAAGGACTTTCCATCAGTTTTTCTATTGATACCTCAAACCAAGAAAAAAAAGAAAAAAAAAGAAAAGAAATTTCATAGTAATGCTTTCCTACCCTCTGAGTTCCTCTGTAAAGTCGGTACTTTAATTAAATATGCAAATAAATCAGTTTTTCTCTGTTGCATTTAATTTCTGTGCATGCACGGAAAATTACATTTCACACCATATTTCACTTCATTTGATAGTTTCCAAATATTATTGTTTTACAACACTAAATCTAACCAGAATTAATGTCGTATTTTTGATCAACAGAAGAACCTTTCATTACTGAGTGATAAGGTATCTCTAAATAAAGAAGAAGAAAATCCATATTTATTAAAAGCTATTAATACTTGCAATTAACGAAGTGAAAATCATCTCTACGCTGTGGAACTGTTTTAATTCATTACAATGGATATGGAAACTTCAACTTCTGCAACACAAAGCTACATATGAATGGCTTAGCAAGGACCAATGTTGTGGAGTTGCCAAATCTAAATGTAGATAATAATAATAATAATAATGCTTTTTTTTAATAGGCGCCTTTAAAGACCCTCAAGGTCACCTTACATTAGTACAACAAAATAAAAATATAAGGTGTGTGTGGCAGCTTTGAAAACAGGCTAGTAAGTGGTCAGGTTTTTTGACAAATCCAGCACCAGACAGTCAATTCTTTGTTATTCTTCTTCACTTTACTGTTAGATTAGTCTAACATTAAAAAAAAAAAATTAGGACAAAAACTAAAAAACAACATGTAAAAGAAGCTTAGACCCCGGTCACACAGGCCTACAGGCCAGTCACTGACTATTACTAGGGAAAAATGTGTTTTCTGACTGGTTGGCGAGTGTTTGCTAGAGGTTGCTGGCTGTTGCTTGGTAATATTGATCAGGAAGAGGTATGTGGCGCTACACTGAAAACATCTTTGGGATTGCTTTGGTCGTTAATAGAGGTTGCCAGTAGTTTGCACAGAAGATGCCGACTTATCTGAAAACTCACCAACTGCTCGTCAACAAGTTAGAAGTAGGAAAAGTTCAAATGTGGTCAGATAGCTAATATTTGTTATTGGTTACACACAAAGCATGTCACCATCCTTGTCTTCAAATGAAGTGCAAACAGAGCCTGCTCTATCCCCGTGACCTTTTATTGTCATTTGGTCTTGGTACTATATGTGTATTTTATTCTATGTTGTAAATAAAAGTAAAAAATTGTACACTTTCATCAGCCCTTTCATATGCATAATCTGATATAAAAATGGGTAGCTTTGTCCAGAGAATAAATTCTATCTATCTATCTTGAATTTATACATCCGCCTCACACACTACTCAGAATTTGTATTTTACATTTATGTTTCGCCATTAAAAGGTTATTTTCTAGTGATCAGTGCACATCAAGCGTGTGCCATCATTGTTATAGGCAATAAAACATGACAACTTCTCAGGGGCTGAATACTTTTCATAGATATTGTGGCACCAATGATTTTGATGTTACGGAGAGTAGTTGCAAAGCAGCTTCACCTCATATCATTGTCTCCACAATGGCAACTGACTCATCTGTGCAGCATGTGTATGAGAGGAATTACAATCAAGCTGTCATTACCTTGAGGCCAATTGTACTGGTAATTGTGAGAGGATGACAACAGGTTGGCCAGAATTAAGGCTCATCTTCCTTTGGCTAGTTCAGCACCTGCCTGCTGGCCACCAGCCGAATTTTTTTCTGACAGCCTCAGCAGGAATGATTGATGCCTGAAGGCCTCTGATGGGGTGTGTGTGTCTTTCTCAGTGCCAAGCTGCTTTATCCATCCAGCACCCTCTCTTGAAGCTAATTTAGGCCGCACCTGTCATTGCACACATTGGTTGCTTGATGTTTTTTTCCTTATAGGCTCATCGTCCGTGGACGCATACCCTTTAAGACAAGCAGCTACTGTGCGGTGCTGATAATATTCTGGAAATTGTAATCATCTTTAGGAGATTTCTGGTGCAATGTAGGTTAAGAAATCTGTAAATCTACATTGTTTAGCTGGTGCTGCACCATGCTTGTCTATGTCAATAGGTTTTCCTGCATCACGTTGTATAATGAACAGAAAAGCTGTTATTTGCATTGTTTCAGAGTCAACTATCACATTTTCTGTTTTATAAAAGAATAATTTCCATGGGTTTTCTAACTGTATTTACCCAATCCCCCTTCTCATACACACACATACCATAGGACCACCAATAAGGAAACAGTTAAGCTTTTTCTCTATTGTTTGGTGTTGATAATCTCAGTATTTGCCGTGTGTACAATGACCTGAATGCACTGCAGTATACCAAAGTCTTTATCCTATTTTTATGCCACATACACACACACTTACTGCTCTTTTAGCTCCAAAGAATTTTAAACCTCCCAATGTCCTCACACTATTGCATTTTTCATTGGTATTTTAAGCAAAGAGTTGTGAGGTCTTAGAAGTCAGCTGGCATTAATTCCTCTGAGGCAGAGGGATTCAGCCTCTCCCTGGAAAGAGGCTTAAAAGAAAGTTCTCCTGCTTCCAAATGACTACACTTCTCCTTTCTCACATACATTTTTATATTCCTTAGTGGACAGGAGAACAATAGATAATCGAACGCGGCTATGTTTAAAATACAATAAATTCATTTAATAGAAACTTACTGGGGTCTACTAGACTTGCATATGCAAATACGTTCATTTAACTAACTTTGAGAAGTTGACTAATTGTCTCATTGTTCTCTATGTTTGTGGGCAACAGACTGTCAGGGGTGCAGGTGTATACATAATACATCAAAGCAAGAAGAAATACGAGGAAACTGAGATCATTAATCCTGCTTTGTGGAAAAAAAAACACGAAATTTAATATATTTTTCAAACTACCATGATAGCAAATTTGAGAAACAAGTGACCAATATCACATAGAGAGGTTTTTCCAATGATGTTATAAGATTAAATTAAGTGTTACATATTCATGATATGCCATACATTTTAGGTTCTAATAACGGCTCTCTAGAGTAAATTTTATCTTTAAATTAACTTCTCCATTCGCATCACATTTATTCTGGCAAGGTTGGAGAACCAGCGGTTGGTGTGTGTGTTACGATGGGATGTAGTTTGAACAAAGCCGGATTTCTCGAACAGGGAAATGGCTGCTGTCTGTGGTGAGCTCACATCCAGAACAAGACGGCTGAAGCCTCTCTCTTTGCAGAAATCCAAAGCCTTCCGTGTCAACTGCGAGCCCAAGTTTTTGCGGCGCCACGAAAATGCCACGACCATGTGACACATCTCCCCATAGCTTCCATCCCCAGCATCTTGAGCCAGCTCAGAGCCTCCTCCGGTTACTCCGCCATTCCAGTCTTCGAACCTTTCACCTTCTTCCTCTCCCCTTTTTCCAATCACTGCCACCATCCCTACCACCTTGGATTGGCCATTGATGTCTGCCTCCGCTACCCAGAAGCCGTTATCTGGGTCTTCCAGGTAGCTGGCTTGAATGTCGGCCATATCTGTGCTTTGCCTCCTCATCATGTAGCCCTCATAGATATCATGGCAGCAATAATAAATGAGGCCAGCCCATGCACTGCCAAACAGTAGAGCTTGGAAGTAGGAGCTGCCTCCCAGCACATAACCAGCCATCGAAATGCTCAGAGCAACACCAATATGGTCTGGATGGCTCATGGCCTTGAAAAAGGCTGGGTAAACATGTTCAAAAATCCCATCCTGAAATAGTGACATGACCACATGTTGATCTGAAGGTCTATATTCCCTGATGGAGAACTGAACTGCATGTTAGAGGAAAAGAGAAAGAGAGGGGAGGGAGACAATGAGAGCTCAGTGAGACTAATCTGCCTGTTGTTGCAATCAGAAATTCCTGCTGGATTTCACAATGGGCTAAATATGCTCACGTAACCTGTTAAATAAATATAAAATAAATCACTATGCCTCTCACTGATTCTTACCCTTTTCATTTTTAATTCATTTCTATTCCACATAAATATGAAAACGGCATTTTGATGTGACAACCTGAGGTGAAAATCACAATTAAAATTATTACTACTATTAAGATTCCAAGAGTGAGAGTCATTCTGGGGATGCAATACAATTAGGTCTCAAATGTGCTAATGATCGGAATCAAACGAAGGTGATCCTGAGGCAACAAACAAAAGCGTTTTAGTTTTATTGAAACGTGTTTATGTCATTAAGGCATGTTAGTACTGCCATTCGTCTACACCCATGCTGTCTTATTAGTTCTCTTGTTCATAACCAACATGACAACAACAACAGCGAAAAAAAGAAAAAAAAAGCATAAAAGATGAAAGTAATCAGAAGTTTAACTTACAACTGTTTTTCTGGGCCATGCTGATGCCTTCCCCTCGTCTTTTGCTCACTCTGACAGACTTAAAGCTGCCCCAAACTTAATCTACAGATTGTGATAATCAGCCATTCACAAAAGGGATTGAAATTAGTCTGAGCATGCTCACCTATGAGTTCACACACACACACACACACACACACACACACAGCATAGACCTGAAATGACTTTTAAGTATAACTGGGTTTATATAAGAAATTTTACAGTTTGATTTAGATTCTGTGGAACCACGCTTTAAGTTTAATTGAAATTAAACACAGGATTGTGTTGGTTATTTAATTTTTTTTTTTAAACTTAATTAGCTTAGTCAACAGAGTAAATAACTCCTTCACTGGATTTCTCAGGGAGGATGAGCACAGATCCTGAATATATTAAATCAGAAAACTGATCAGAATGTGAATTCACGACCCATTCGAAAATTTCAAATATACTTCCAAGAATAAAATGTTAACCTCTTTTTTGGGTGCTTCAGTTTTGGTGGTTTTCTCTCGGGAATCTGCTTTGGATCTCGAGACTGCTTCTTCCACACAATATAAGGTGAAAGTAAAATTAATATTGTCTAGCCCCCTGACATAAAAGTGTCCTATAGCGCTGGTGACAGTGTCTTGTGCAATAACCCGGTGGCCCTCTGACATGATTAAATTTCCTCGGCAGGAGAAAGGCCTTTACACCTGTTTAAATCAATAGCACTGCCTCATGAATGTGTGAGCGCTGGAAGGTCAAGCAACTGTGGAACTTTCTGAAACCATTTCACATCCGCAGTGTGAATTCTGAATGCAGAAGTGAAACCTCCCCCGCTCCTGTAATCACGTTCGGTAAGCATGTATTTTTTTCTTCTGTTTACATTCAGAGGCCTGCATCATAAAGTCCATAAATCTCATCTGCATACACAGTTAGTTGCATGAACCATGCCAAATTTACGCACTGATCCTCAATTAAAACCTTTAAAGTCATGATCTTTGGTTATGTGGCCTATGTAGACACATTGAATTGAAAGTCCTGAGACTGATGTAAAATCTAATGCCACACTAGGTTAAATATTAAGCTTACTTAAAAAAAACTTCTTACAAAGTTATCACCTTCCACGTTCAAAGAAAAGTAACAAGCTGCTTTAAGTTGTTAGGTATTCATCACATGTAGGGTTAGTCCTTATCCTTTGTGTGATGGTGAGAAAAAAAATACCCCTCTGTACATCTATAATGATGATCCATCCAACAAGGACAGTTAACCTGAGTGAATATCCAGACTGAATATCTACCTACAAATGTACCGAAGTGCAATTGAAAAGCTATACAAGCGCTAGTCCTGGCACTGAATGAATCTCAACAAAGTAATTGAAATCTGCAAAATAACCTCTGCTACCCAACAATACATGGCAACATACTTACCAGCTTGTTGGTTTGCATTCATGTCATAAATGGAATGGAAACAGTTTAAATAATTTTAAAGGTTCACACTCACTGACTACGAAGTTCATTTTTGTCCGGCATTAGTGCTTAAAGACACTTTTTTTTTTTTTGACTAAAGCAACATACTCTGAAATCACATCATCTTTGAAAGCCAAATTTAATTGAAATTTTCGTCCATCTGTTCAATTCAAAGTTGTTGGGAGGTTGAATCCTATACAGTACCAGCTATCTTAGGGCAATAGGTGGGGTGCACCCTGGAGAGATTGCCAATCTTTTGCAAGGCTAACAAAATGAAAAATATCCCACATTCACAACCAAGGCTAATTTAGATTTGCCAGATAACATAACACATATGTCTGTGGACTATGGGAGGAAGGAGTAGTTACACAGACATAACCCATGCAAGCACAAAGAGGAACAAATTTTACTTTTTATGCTAGCCTCAAAGTGTCACTTGGTTTATCCTGAATTTTGGTGATTTTCTGGGGAACAAGTTATAATCAAAAAATATGAATAAGATGAGATACTTGTTTGCCATCAAAGGCTACATATGAATTCTAACTGAACGATGCACAGACAAATATCTTAAAACGACCACATACAGTTGTGGTGTATAAACCCTTTAGAAAAGCAGCTCTTGGTCACCAGTTGGGGGTAAAAGCTACAGATTCAGACTACGTTTACACTACTCCGGATAAATTTGAAAACGGCGTTTTCGTCTAAAAACGCTCCGCGTCCACACTATCGTTTTCAATCGTTTCTGAAAACGCTTACATTCCTGTACCGCGCATGCGTGAAACGTAAGACGATTCGACCTGCGTCATTTCCGTCTGCCGTTTATCTACTTATTTACTTTACATTCCGTCTTCTTTGAAGAAAAGCTATCTGGAGCATGTGCAAACTGATATTAATCTTTAATAGGGCCGTCAAAATTGAGAGCAAACAAAACAACTGCTGTGCAATGCCGTCCGCCATCTAGTTGAATTGGTCACATGACTGCATAACATGACTAAAATGCGTCATCGTTTCCAAA
>VVHJ01048735.1:7041-19367 GCA_015107715.1 Tylochromis polylepis | reverse complement strand
AATCCACTAAGGCATTCATGCAGAGGAACAAGTACAACGTTCTGGAATGGCCATCTCAGTCCCCAGACCTGAATATCATTGAAAATCTGTGGTGTGAGTTAAAGAGAGCTGTCCATGCTCGGAAGCCATCAAACCTGAATGAACTAGAGATGTTTTGTAAAGAGGAATGGTCCAAAATACCTTCAACCACAATCCAGACTCTCATTGGAACCTACAGGAAGCCTTTAGAGGCTGTAATTTCTGCAAAAGGCAAATCTACTAAATTTTGATTTCATTTCTTTTTTGTGGTGCCCAAATTTATGCACCTGCCTGATTTTGTTTAAACAATTATTGCACACTTTCTGTCAATCCAATAAACTTCATTTCACTTCTCAAATATCACTGTGTGTATCTCCTATATGATATATTTAACTGACATTTTTTATCGTAACAACCAACGATTTATACAGGAAAATAATGACTATTAACAAGGTTGCCCAAACGTTTGCATCCCACTGTAAAATGTCATCAGTACATAATTTTGTTATTGGCCAATTTGAGTTTTGGCTGAAAATGTGTTTTGTGGTCTCTTATTGACCTTGTTCTTAGACCACAATTAGTTCATGCAATAGTCCAGTGGTGTGTCTATTCATGAGAAAGTGCAAAGACAGTCAGCTTTGGTTTTAAACCCCATGTAACCCCATGGCAGACACCTGCCTTCCAGATACTAGAATCCAAATAATAATATGGAAACAGCTTTCATTTGCTTTTATGTCCCAAAATTATTTTTAGTTTTGTGTTAGCCACACAAAAAATAGTCAGTATTAACCTAGGCTTCTTAAATAAATATTTTTTAAAAAGTACACCCATTTTTTTTGACCACTTACCCAGTTCAGGGTTGCAGGGGTGCTGGAGTCTATCCCAGGTGCAGGGCAGGGTACATCCTGTGATAGATCTCAGTGGTTCTGAGTCTCAGCACAGAAAGGCCATCGCGAGACAGTGGATTCAAATCCTGGACCACCTTGCTGTGAGGCAACATTGCTCACCACTGGACCACTGTGCCACCCTACAAATAAAAGGGGATATACAAATGTGAATTTAGTTTAAACACCAGAAAGCTATTTTAAAATGTAGTTAATTTTGCCACGAGGCTCATGGCCCATTTTACAAGCGCTCTTTAAATGACTGCAACTTTGTTACCGTTTGTGCTTGAGGTGAAATGCAAATGTTTTCAGACAGAAAAACACATGGTAGCACAAAGCATTCACAGGGTATTGTAATTCCATAACATTTTAGGCTGGAGAGAAAATTCAAATGGTTCCAGAAATATAAGAATTGTTTTATAATCTTACGATGACAGTTACAAAATAAGTCCAGGTGGCCTGTATGATACTTGGGTGATAAACGCTCAATCACATGTATATCCATACTCAACATCACTGCCAGCAAAGAAGTGCCTCATGTGTCTACAGGTATGAGCTTTATCTGAGGTAAGACATTTTTATTCACCTCTAAATTTTCTGATAGTTTTGTGAACAACATTATGTATAAACACAGGCCTTGTCTATACATCAATATACTGTTCAAACTTGAATAACCTCATAACACAGGGAGTTACTTCTGTTCATACTCCTACAGGCAATCATTTTATTATTCTACAAGGCCAAAGAGATGTTTGTTTTTGCCTCGCTACCTTTATGTAACTGACTGTATGTACAGAAAACTCAGAGGCTGTTTAAAAGGTGGAAATTATGGGGAAAAAGTCTGTTGTGTGTCTGGTAGTCACACAGTGCTTAGGCTCTATGATATTAACTGCAGCCCTTTAATGCACCATGATCATTATGTGTTCTATGACCGTTCATACATGAGTGCCGAAGAGAGCAGCTAAGACTCTCCCAACAGTGAATCATCGCTCTTTCCCTGTGAGAAGAAAGTATAATCCAGGCAAATGTGTATACTGAGTCCCAGCTCAGTCAGAAAGCAGTATTTCTCTTTTCTCTCTTTTCACCACTCTCTGACTCACAAACACACACTCAGCATACATCCCTCTCAGCTATAATTGTTTATACTGACTTCAGCTTAGCCCTGAGGTCTATGCTATGAATCACTACTCACCACCGTCGTGACAGGCCTTCACACTTAGGTGGTCCCTTTAGAGAGCAGCGGCAGGTTTGTGTGGGCATGAAGCCAGCTCTGACCTTGGAACATGTGAATGCAAACAGGAAATCTGTTTCTACGTGAGCCTCAGTCACCTGTCATCCTGCCTTTTAGTACCAATGGTACTAAAAGGTTGGCTGCTCCTGAACATCCTGGCTTTGATACTATTGTATAGCTAATATTCATAATTCTGTGTTTTAATTTCACTAAACTGAAACACAAAAGACCAGAGCTGATCAACAAAATACCTACAATGTTTAACTGTAGTTTTTACCCAAGCTGTTTTCACACGTGCACTGCAGCCTTGAACCTCACCCTCCAGACATGCAAGTGTTCCAGTGTAATCAGACATTAAATGGTCTTTAAACTCGGCTCCCTCGTAAAAAAAAAAGGTCTGCGTGATGTCAGATTGCACCCATGTGAGAACAGTGCATTTAACTGTCCAGTGGATTCATGGAGAGCGGGGAGGTCTCGCGTCTCCAGTGCACTCTGCCCATCCTGCACTGTCTCTAAAACTGCTGTTTCCAGTAGTGAGACTCCATGTGAAGCTGCTGTGTGCTCTGTGTCAAAAATAAGGTTGGAAAATGTCATGACCTTATTCTCCAGAGTTGACTAATTTTTAAAAAAAGAGAGCTTTATCACAAATTTTACATCACACTTGTGGAATTTTTAACCTGACAGGTTTCGATGTCAGATGAAGGGACCATTCTCTGTCTAATTACTTCTGTCTGGATTGATCTGACGTCAGCGTTTCAGATTCTCAAAGTCTACAGGTTCAGCCTGAACTTGTAGGAAAATGCTGGCAGATGTGGGGCTTATCCATCTCTTTGAGTGAACATGAAACACGAAACATGCTTTGTGTGTCTCAGCGTAACACCAGTTTTCATCTTTGAGGTCTTCAGAAAATGTGTGGATGACATTTTTGGTTTTTAGGCTCTTCATGCAAGTCAGCCAGTATTGGAGTATTTCAAGTGAGCAGGGAGCGAGTCTAAAGAGCAGATGTGTTTTGTCATGAGTACTTATTTTATTAATGAGTATTTTATCACGACTCGTCTAAAGTGGAACTCACAAATCCTTTTTGTTATTTATTATGCCATGGGAAAAGAGAAACAACAGCACAATCTCTAATATGGCCAGAAATTTCACTGTTACGACATATAGCACAGAGATTTTATCTTTTGCTTATACATAAGTGTGTTTCAGCTCTTTCACATCACTCATCTCAACCGTAAAGACAGAGGGAGGGTAGAGGCAGGGGATGTGGGATGGGGGCAGCCAGGGAGTGGTTCTGGAGGTCTGAGAAACTCAAGACCTCGTGGCAACATACCACTCAGCCATCACAAACACTTAACATCTTCAAAACGCTGCAGCTCTATGTGAACAAAAAGCTGGAGCCCTGATGTCTCCACACTAATAAGGCCCATCTGAAAGCAGGAGGGGAAATACAAGCCGGCCTGTGCTTGCCACTTCATTTCCTGGCTGGTAAGAGCTTGTTTCCTGTGCATCAGCCTAAACATGGCATTTCACAGGAGAGACTTTGCCGTATTGCCCCCTCCCCTCCGCTACCACTGGTCCACTTTTGACTCTCAGCTGTAAACAATTTATATTCAAGACACACTGAGTAATAGTTTCCAGATTAGCCCTTGATAGGATTCAAATTGAAAATGACATTTTGGAGGAGGGACAATGTAAATCAGATTAATGTTTTGTCAGGCCCAGGCAGTGGTTCAAACCAATGGAGTGCTCGTGGTTGTTCAGCACTCCATACCAACTTGTGGAAAGGAAGCTATGGAAACAAATTTTCACACCCAGGAACTATTTCAGGGCAAGTATAAAGCTGTCTTGCTTACAGAGAGTGGTGGCTGTGATTTTAATGAACTCAGACTTATGTGCTGCATATGTTTGACAAATGTTACATATCTTGGTTTTCCCCCATGAACTGCAGATGATTAAAGGAAAACGTTTAGCTTCCAACAATTAGAAAATAGATACTACTGCTTTGGCTGCACACTAAATATTAAGGCACAAGTTTTACAAGTTAAGGTTGGATTGTGAGTATAAGTTGTCAATCTGACCACATTAGCACCATGGTCAGTGATTAAGGTGTGATCAAAACTCTGCTGGCATGAAAGGGACAAGATATTTTAATAGTTGGACACGAGGATAACACTTTGCGGATGACATTGAAAGCACTGTACCCTTAAAATGGATTGGCCAGCCTGGGCATGACTTTTGGAATGTGATATGTTAAAACTATAGACTGTATGCAAAAGATGGATATATATGGATATATTCCCTTTGATGCTTTCCTTCAGTCAGTCTTAGTGATTTGGTCACAGCCATATCTTTTTTCTTTCTGAGCCAAAAGTTACTATATTTGTACAACAGGTTTACCATCTAACCCTAGCTAGCTTCATTAGCATGTGGCATAAACCATACAGATTCAAGGGAGACACATACATGTCTGCAATTTTTAAGATATTTCTTTTAAAATGCTCCAAAAGGTATTAGACACACAATAATGGAGAAGAGGTCCAGTTCAATAGTATAAGGCCTCAGTGAGGTAGGCTTAGAGACCGGTCAGGGACTCCCTGGCAACCTCCAGTTGCTAGGAAAAGTGCCTTTTTCCCTACTGGTTGGCAAGTTGTTGCTGGAGTTGCTAGGTGTAACTGGTCGCAACAAGGGTGCTGCACCTCCTTTTTATTGCTTCGGCCACCATCAGGTTGCTGTGGTTGAGTGCAAAGAAGACATTGCATTGTCTGCAGACACTCATCAACTACTTGCTGATTGGTTGTGAAATTTAAAAAGGTGTGACACAAACCAAAAAGAGAGAATGTTTGGTTTCAAATTAAAAGTTTTACCTTACCACTACAACCAACATTTTTCAAAAGCCAGAACTTTTACTTTATGGGTATTTTTAGTTTGTGTTGCACTTTTCATAGTTTCATAACTACTCACCAAGTAGTAGTGAAACAAACCACAGAGGATTTTGGCATCGGACCAATTGTGTCCAATTTCACCAAGCAACAGCCAGCAACCACTTGCCAACCATTTGGGCAGTTCGTATTTTTCCTTAGCAGCTGGTGGTTGTAAGGGGATCACTGACGACTCTCTAGGCCTATGTGACTGGGGCCTAAATTAGCAACTACAAGGCCTACGAGCTATCAGTCTACTACATCTCCCTGTCAGCACAACTGTTAATCAAAGCAGCCAAGCTCTTAGCTTTTGAATTATTTAAAAACAAATCATGCAGTTGTTATGAAATGTATCTGCAAGGGTCAAAATATTCTTTTGCATCAGGTTGTGAACATGGGAGTCTATGGGGACTGACTTTGTTTCATGAACTGTAGTTGCCAGCCAGCTGAGACTGCAGGTAGTCATGAGCCTAGCCCAAAATGTAATCCTGTACAGAAGCCCCCATCTGAAAGAATAAATAAATAAATATAAATCTTAAATCCAATTCTCTAAAAATCAAATCAGTATATTTCCTTAAATCTGAAATTTCCACTCCTCTGTTTGAACAGTGACTGCTTAAATAAGTTTTAGTGATCACCAGACACGATATTTCTGCAAGCAGAACAGTTTTACTCTCAGAACCTCACAGCATTGTTTGACTGTGTGAGTCATCACGTGCAGAATAATTCAAATGTACACCTGTGCGCTCAGCTAAAATCTGCTGAGCGCACAGGTGTCGATTATGAGCACGAGTATTGTAAAACATTTATGGAGCCTGAGAGCAAGTGAGTTGCAACAATTTGTGAACATGAAGGAGACTGCTCTGATAAATATTTTATGAAGGAAACAGCCTGCCAGTGGAAGAGGAGTAAGGATGTGTGTGGTGGTGTAGACATAATTTAGGAGCAGAGTATAGAGTATTGTTGCAGAAATCGAGGCAGTTTATTGATTGTTACTTTAAAAGTCAGACCTTTAACTGTTAAAACCAGTGGTAAGCAGACAGGACCGACAGGATGTCCAGTGATTTCCAACAGTATTTTGCTATTGCATGTACAGTTGTGGTCAGAAGCTTGCATACACTCATCACGGGCATAAATCTTACAGTAATTTTAGGCCATGGACAGTGATGCTGGTGTTCCAGCAGTTTCCAGTTCATCACAAGCTTGAGCCTTTGTGGTTCCTGGATTCTTCTTGAATATCATAACCAATTTCCTCTGTAATGACAGTTTGGGTCTTGTTATTAAAAGATCTGAGTGAGTTCATGTATAATTTTGACCCTGTGTAGATTAGAAAAAAATCCAAAATAAATTCAAACTTGTGCTCCCAGTTCTTGTTTTTCAAAGATTGTTAAAAGCCTCAAATTACCATGACATTCATGCCCATCATGAATGTATGTAAACTTCTATGCACTGCAGTATGATGTTTTATTTCAACGTTGAGTGACTTTTGACACTGATAAGCTACATAGTTATTCTATCTAATGCTGATTATGTACATTTTTTTATTCTGAATATAGTTTACCGTGTTGTGTGACCATTTTCCCTCAGGAACCCTAAAAAAAGCTTTTCTTTTTATAAAGTAGATTATAAAACCTCCTCTTCTTGAAATCAGCATGCTTATAGGCTAGTAGCCACTTATTCTCAGAAAAAAATTATGTATTTTAGGAATGCAGTCTGATATTATAAGCTTATTAACACACACTATAGATTTATATCAAATATCATTTGATATAAATGACTTCCACAGTGTCAGAGAACCTGACTTACTCATTAATAAAAGAAAAAACTTAAAGGTTTTGTGGTGATTTTGAGACCTTCATAAATGTTTGGAGAAATACAACTGAGAAAGACTGTAATAGAGATCATAAGCAATGTCAGTGTTCAGAAGTAGCCATTTGTCAAAAAACAAGAGCAGGCTATGAGCATGTAGCATGTCTCCATAAACAAATAAAAAGAAATACAAAACCAGATATTTCATTGCTTGGACTATACTCTCAGTTGCTATGGCCTTGCTCAATCAGTCATGTAGATTTCATCATGGGGTGTTCGCAGCCCTTCTTCAGAGTTGGCAGGGTAATTACTGAAAGGGCCTACTTAAAGCTGTAATTTTCCAGATGGCAGGCAGGCAAGACATAAGAGCTGGTTGCTCTCACCATGTGCTCAAGCTGGAGCCTATTCAGTATCACTTCAGATGGCATAGAGCTGCTACAGGCCTGACTGAGCAAAAATATGTAATAGTCAAAGCTCTTTTGGCGCAAAAAGAAAAGCTTCAGATCCCCAGAACCCAAAAAGCAAATGCTCTGTATCTGAGGGGGGACCTGTGAAGAACAGACATGAGATTTGATTTCAGATGGGCCAGTTTTGCAGCCAGAGACGGGGGGTGTTAGGAGCTGAATCATGATTGGATGTGGAGCAGATCTAAAGTTCAAAGACTACAGCTGTGTTAGACAGAAGAAGTGAAAGGTCAACAGACTGGATTCGGCAGTTTGTGGAGCTGCACCCGATGAGAGCAGATAATCAGCAGCTGCACATTGACAAGGAGATTTACCAAGGCAAAGGTCCTCTCACCAGGATAAAATACTATTCAGCTGTCTACTTACATCAGGAGTCAGGCCAGTGTTTATAACTTTCACATTCATGTGATAAATATAAAGACTATACTACTTATAGGAGTATACTGTATGTCAGTTAGTATACAACCCATAAAAAAGCCTCTTACATGCAGTATATAAAAAAAAAACCACCCTCACATGTTGACTTAAAGCAGCCAGCAACAATATTGTGGATTCAAACAAAGCACCGTGATTATTTCCTTCGTTCCTGTCATCACACCAAGCCAGTCCATTCTTCACTTTCCTCCTTTGTCTCAATTTCTCCCTGCCTGACAGAAGAGGAGCTCGCTCCCTGTTTGGATTCGCAGGATGGTGATGGACAGCGGTGAAAAGGAACACTTAACATTTGGAGAAACTGAAATGGAAGAGGATGTTTGACAAAAGCTGGCCACAGAAAAGCAAACAATCTCCTTGCAGACAGCAGCAGTCGTTGCTGTGCGGGTAACCAGAGGAGAGCAATCCATCAAACTTTAGTTAGTGACTAGCTGCCTTAAAGTGCAAAACAAAAAGGAACAAATTTGATTGTAACCTGTTCAAAAACTGCTGCTCGTGATTAAAAGCACTCAGCACTCCTGAGGGCATGTGAAAATGTCACATTATAAAATGTCTTTTCTTGAAATTTGTTCACAAAAATGCCCCTGGATCATTAGTCTGTTTTCAGAGTTACATTTATCCAAAACAAATGAGTTATGTTCATTTGGGGTTATGCAATAATTGCAGGACAACATCAGTGCTGTGTTATTTAAAGCTTAAATTTTCTTTCTGACATCATAAAGTCAGACATGAGCTGAGTGACACATCGCTTCTTTGAAATGACTGCAACTTTATTCACATTCTACTCTTCCCCAGGTCATCATCAGCCACAAAGCTCAGAAGGACAAAAAAATAACCATAGAGAGAGGGAAAAAGTGAGAGAAAAATGGCACGAACGGAGAGAGAGAGTGGGAGTAAAGAGCAGGAGTGGAAGAAGGGGAAATTATTCTTTTTAGGTTCAAAGGCGATCTATTCCCTCCCACTCCTATCCATTCACTTTGTGCCACATTGACCCCTGGGGGAATGGGAGTTGCTTGTCACTGATGCCATTCACCTATCAATCACAGTGTTACAAGATCCTATGGGCTTTGCTTTGTGGGGCGGAATCTCCCAGCAGAGACGCACATGCAATGAAGTCAGCACCACTTCCACTGTCTGACTTTTCCCTCTCCCTCTGTTCAGTAGATGAACAAATTTATTATCTCTACAAAGGTTACATCAAGTTTCTCTGAGTTTCTCTGCAAAGGGCCGACCTCTGAATATTCCAAATAAGCACATACAGTATGAAAGCAAAGCTGGAAACTATTTACTTGCTTCGAAAGATGGTAGAGGTTCTTGAGTGTGTTCATTTTGTACTGCTTAAACTTTCATCTCACTACGTTCAGGTTTATTCTTTATTCAAGATGGTGGCGCACAGAGATGCAGCGGCTTCTCAAGCTCCCAGTGAGTTTGTCTAGTTTGAGTGTTTTTAAGAACATTATAAACCGTATTTATATTTCTTATTTATACTCATACCGTTTCTTGTTTTTGTATATTTTGCTCTTGATGTGCGTTATTTTTGTTGGTCTTAACTGGGACTTGAGTGCAAAATTTAGTTTCACCTCATGGCAACAAAAATCCTTAGATCCTTGCATTCATCAAGCAATCAAAGCCTGTTGTTTGCTTTTTTTTTATTTTTGTTGTTTTTTTTATTATATATTCTATTATGGTGACAATAATGTCACATGGATGAGCTTCTGTGCATGACTGTATAAACTATATTACTCCTTTGAGATATTTTTTCCACCCCCTCTTTTCTGCTAAACTAGCTTATAACTGATCTGCAACAGAAAACCACAAGCTGCACTTACTGTGAGATCAGTCATCACTGTTTCTACCTTAAATAATTATAATTCTTTCCCTCTGTGCTGGATTTTAGTTGAGCATTCTTGACCAGACAGTAGTTATAATCAGATACATTTATGCTATGTTAATCTCTTCTTGTCTGATTGAAACCTGTAGTGTAATGCATACTCCTAGTGTATGCATTCCCAGTAACTCTGCAGACACAAAGACTGGTAATGACTACACGGCTCTAGCCCTGCAGTGCCAGGTATAGAATAACACAGAGGAAAGTACTTGGGGCACCATAAATGTTCTGAAACAAGAGACAGATTTCCGCAAGCAAATCCAGGTGGTCTGCGGTTCCACGTCATCTGTTACTCATGAAAAGTTTCTTTTCTCTCTGCCACTGCTGCATAAATGTTGAGGACATAAACTGCACTGGAGCCTGTCACTTAGTGCCCTGACTGACTTTGTATGTGACTCTGAATATGATCTGAAGACAGTTTTTGAAGCTGATGAAGGTGCTGGTGGTTCCTGCTGTAGAGGGAGAGTTGGTAAAGAATTTAAATGCTTTGCGTAACATGCAAAAAATATATCCAAGAAAGTGCTTTACAAATGCGGAGTCAGTGAACTGTTATGGGCTTATTTGAATCTCGTTTTGACCAGCGCTGCCTTCAGTAATGTTTTGCTGGATTTTGTGCCTTATATAACCACAGACTTGATAAGAACACAAGGACTGACATGAATTCCTTTACCCTGGCTGTAATCCAAGAGCCTCAGAGTTGGAACTAAGGGAACGCCGGGGGCCCTCCATGTGAAAAGAGTCCACTCTGGCTTGTCCTGAGCCACACAGACCACTACTCACTCCATCCACATCCCTTCACAGCAGGCCATCTAGCCATCTGGACTAATTTCTGCTCTGACAGAATGACTCTCAAGCCCCATCTGTATTAGGGCTCCATTCACAGTGGGTGTGAGGAATGTGCTTGTCTGGGAGAGAAGTTAGTAGATTTAAGGGATGACGGCATAACGCAATATATCTTTTCACCCTGTACACTGGAGCATGTAATTTCATCAACATCTGTATTTCATTTTTAGTACCTTGGTCAATTTTGGGGTTCAGTCAGTTTGCATTCAAGGCACCAGAAAGGCCTCAAATCACTTTATTATTACCTGTAGTAACATTATTTAGATTACAAATATGTGTAAGACATAAAATAAATGTTTATAAAACATCTCAGATATGTCAGTGTTCACCTAAATCTAACTACTGCAATCCAGGGGCTGATAAATTTTATCAAATTCCCCACAACTATTGAAAACAGATGGTTATGTAAATGTTTATTGGTGAGTTTTTGGTCTATATATGAATAGTAAGTTGTGGTGGAGGAGTGGTTGAGACCCAGAACATTAAACCGCAGTGTTACGGGGTCAATTTCACTCACCTTCTATGTCTTCTCAATGTCTCAATCAATACTGTCATATAATCAATAATTGTGAAAAAAAATTTCCTTATGAAAAGTTGTTAATGCTAATTCTGTGATGCAAAGCTAAAATAACCTGCTTTCCCCAAAACAATATATACAGTAGTAAATCTAGACAGGACCTCACTGCATGCATTACTGCCATTCTTGGACATACAGCAACAGCCCAACCCTATTAGCTGTTCCGTTACTATAGCAACTTGTACTAAAACCCCAGAAGAGAAGACAGGAAGGGGTCCGAGGGCAAAAGCAGGTCATTTGGTTGATAACCAACACATGTCTTGCCTCAGTGTTCCAGTCAACTAACATACCGATCCATAGAGGAAAAAGATGTCTTGTAAGGATGGTGTGGCTCTACGAAACCTGTGAAAAATGCTTTTTAATAAGGCACACCCCATAAAGGATGTTAAATTGTAGACTGCTGACCTACATAGTTATAAGAGATACAGCCAAAAGAATGCTTCACAACATGGCAATATTGTATTGCAGTATTAATATAGACACTGAAAATGGTCAACCCTTGTAACTATGATTATATTTCTAGTATAAGCTGAAAATGTGCTTGAGGTTTTTTTTTTTCCATTGTGTGTGTGTGTGTCTGTTGGGTGGGGGTCCCTAAGTTCTCAATGTACTTATAAATTGGTGTGAAAACAGTTTGTAGCATTTGTATCTGGAGGCAAAGAGAGAAAATGCAATTAAGATTTTTCAGTCTCTTCAACACAGTGTTAATAATTAAACAGGGAACAAAACAGCAGCTTATCTTGGTTTTATCAGTAGAGAATATACAATTCATGAAGTTAATACCAACAGTCCCCCTCATTTAAAAGTTTCCACTGCACAAAAGGGATAGGTGGTAGGTCCAAATATAAATAATGGTAGCTGTTTGAATTAGACCAGTCACCTGTCCTCCTCCTGACTGCCTTTCTGATTATAGTACGTCCGATTCATCTTTGCACTTTTGTAGTGTTGTTAGACTACATAAGTTTATGTTTATACATAAATTTATGATTAAATGCACCAAGTGCTGCATAATCCTGCCTTGACAATGAAATGGTATCAGTAGAAACTGTGTATTCTGCACAGCTCCAGTGAGAGAGTGCTGGAAAAAATCTATGTGGAGCTGCTCCCTTTTGGCTGTGAGCTTTCCGGCAAAAATATATTGACAGTGGTTAACAGAGGTGCCATCAGTCCAATACAGGCTGGCAGCGTCCCCCAGTGGTGTTTTACAAAACGGTGTGGAGTAACTGCTGGAAAGCAAAGTGGAAAGGCCTGTTCTTTAGTCG